>CAJHQQ010002878.1:0-55476 GCA_905132885.1 Moricandia moricandioides
AGTCTGGTCATAACTCATCACTGGCGACATGTATATCTTTTTTTCATTTTGCCTTTTTTAATAGTGAGTATTTTTGTTTCTGTTTTAGTTTTGAGTTTTATCTTATCTTACATAGGTCATGTACATGTCTTGTAAAAGAAAAAGTATATAGCAAAAGAATGCAGAAGAATATGGTGGACGTATAGCTCTCAACTTGTGCAATTTAAAGTTTTGGTTAGAGAGGTCTTCATTTTGCAAACAAACAATTAAATAACATTGAACATAACTCAAACCCAAAAGTCATGTCAGAACATGGGAAGTCTTCTTTCCAGTTTTGTTTTAAAGGCATAGAGAGAAAGAGAGCAAGATCTTCTTAATTGAGTTTCTGACTTTCGAGCTCTAGATATACAATGAGATTTGGGAGAGAGTTTGTGTCTAAGATGATCCCAGAATGGCAAGAAGCTTACATAGATTACGCTTACCTCAAAACCATTCTTCAAGACATCCAAGCCTCCCGCAAGATTTTACTTTCCAACAGTCATAGAAAACCTTCCTTCGCACGTAACCTAACTAGACGCTACACCCGCGACGCCTCTGTCTCTGAGAATCACGTCATTATTTTCAACACTGTCACTCATGCCGACAACGAGTCAGATATGACTTACGAGACAGCGTTTTTGAAGGCGGGAGAGCCAGGTGGAGGCTCTGAGGTTGTCTTCTTTAGAACCCTAGATCGAGAGTTCAACAAAGTGAATAGGTTTTACAGGTTGAAAGTGGAGGAAGCGAGGAACGAGTGTAAGGCTCTGAGTAAACAGATGGAGGCTTTGGTTGCTTTCAGACACAGAGTTAAGGAGAAGAAACTGTCTTCCTCTGGTTCACTCTCAGTAGACATCAACACCTTGTCTAAACATAGTGAGTTTCTCTGATACTTTCTAGTTCTAAATTGGGATGTGAGTATTGAATCTTTATGCTTTTGGATGTTCAGAAGTGACATTAGGTAATCTTATGAGAAACGAGGAAGCAGAGAATGAGAGTATTCTTGAGGGTATCAGGATGAACAGAACACTGGAAACTCCACTCTCCGCCATTAAAACCATCCTCAAGATTCATAAGAAAGAAGAGCTCAAGTTCACAAGAGAGAATCTCAAGAAAGTGGAGGAGCGACTTCAGAGAGCCTTCATCGAGTTCTATCAGCAACTTGGACATCTTAAGAACTATAGCTTCTTGAACACGTCAGCTGTTTCCAAGATCATGAAGAAGTATGATAAGGTACTTTCTACTCAAAATCATGGATAATACTATACAAAAGTATTGATGAGATTTACAACTTTAGTATAATATAATAACCGTTATGGTGTACTAATTTAGATAGCTGCAAGAAATGCTGCAAAGCAGTACATGGAAATGGTGGATAACTCTTACCTCACTAACTCTGATGAAGTAAGCATAGTTTTGAAAACACACTTCCTTATCTACAAAAACAAACCTTAACTGTAGCTTTAAACATCTTCAGATTCATAAGCTGATGATAAGAGTTGAATCTACTTTCATTCAACATTTCTGCAACTCAAACCGGCGTCAAGGGAGGAACCTCTTAAGACCAAAAGAGAACAAAGAACATCATGGGATCACATTTTCCACCGGTATATAACAAAACTGTTATATATATATGCAATCTTCGGTTAGTGTGTTTTAGGAGTAACTCATCATGTTGTTTCCAGGCTTCTTCTTTGGCTGTGCTATTTCTCTCATAGTAGCTCTTGCTCTGATCATACACGCCCGTAATATCATGGGGACACCAGGACAAAGAACTTACATGGAAACAATGTTCCCTCTTTACAGGTTTAGATTGAGACAAACTCTCTAAATCTCTGTGTCACTTTCTTATGATGATCTTGAGATATATACATTTCATTTGCAGGTTCTTTGGGTTTGTAGTTTTGCATGTTGTTATGTACGCTGCTAACATCTGCTTATGGAGGATATACCGTGTGAATTACTCCTTCATCTTTGGATTCAAACAAGGCACTGAACTTGGTTATAGACATGTTCTACTTCTAAGCTTTGGTCTTGGTACACTTTCTTTGTGTGCTGTCTTGTTAAACCTTGACATGGAAATGGATTCTCAAACAACAGACTACAGAATAGTCACTGAACTTATTCCCCTCTTCCTCCTCTCTGTAAGTTCCTTAACTCTGCCTCTCTCATCGCAGTTCACAACTCAATGCCTTTATGTTTGGTCACGTTTCAGCTAGTGGTTGCCATTACTCTTTGCCCCTTTAACATTTTGTACCGGTCAAGCCGTTTCTTCTTCCTCACGGTTCTGTTCCGCTGCATCGCTGCACCGTTTTACACGGTACCAACAACATCCTCTTTCTTCACTCATATGAACAACATCATCAATAAAAATGTGTTTTGCAATTTCTGCAGGTGAATCTTCCAGATTTTTTCTTAGCAGATCAACTAACAAGCCAGGTTCAAGCACTGAGGAGTCTAGAGTTCTACATATGCTACTATGCATTTGGAGATTTCAGACAAAGACAATGGAACACATGCAGATCAACCGATGTTTTCACAACATTCTACTTCATTGTAGCTGTTATACCTTACTGGTTACGGCTTCTTCAGTGCATCAGAAGAATAATCGAAGAAAAAGATCTGAGTCATGGGTACAATGCCATCAAGTATCTCTTGACCATCGTCGCTGCTTGTCTCAGAACAGCATATACTCTCAACAGAGGAATCACATGGAACATCACAGCTTGGGTTTTCTCAGGAGTTGCAACGCTTTACGCAACTTACTGGGACATTGTTGTTGACTGGGGATTGCTTCAGAGAGGATGTAAGAACAGTTTCTTGAGAGACAAGCTTCTTGTTCCTCACAAAACCGTGTACTACACTGCAATGGTGAACAGCAATATCCTCTGTTACTTTGTTTTTTAACTTTACATTATGGTTTATGTTGCTTCATCTTCTTGACAGGTCTTGAATGTTTTGTTGAGGTTAGTGTGGTTGCAAACAGTTTTGGATCTGAAGTTCTCTTTCTTACATAGAGAAACTGTTGTGGCGCTTCTGGCTTGCCTTGAGATCATACGCAGAGGTATATGGAACTTCTTCAGGTAAGCTCCAGAGACTAAGAAATGTTTGTTTCCATGGATCTATACATTAATTAAATTTTTTGACAAGTGATTAGGCTGGAGAATGAGCATTTAAACAATGTTGGGAAGTTCAGGGCGTTCAAATCTGTTCCGTTACCATTCAACTACCAAGAAGATAGAGGTCAAGACAATTAGCTGAGCAAGATACATACATGTAGACTACCTTAAGACAGAGGATTAACCTAAAGTGGTTACACACACAACGTTCACATGTTTAGGCTTTTCAATAAGCTATTGTTGTAAAAAGCAGATACAACTTTCAGTTGTTTCATTTGAATACTACTATACAACAGTCACAAGAGTATATAAACCTAATTATAGACTAGCTTCTAAACATTCTGTGTTAACAAATCAATCAAAATCTGAAAACCCATCACCACTAACATATCCCTCCTCTTCTCCTCCATCTCCTCCTCCTTGTGTGGAAGAGAAAGGATCATTGGTGTGGTTAACCGAGTTTGTGTCTGGTGCAGGAATAGCAAGCAACAGAGTTGTTCAGTCAACTAATGGTTTTGTATTCACTTAAATTGTATTAATATTTTCTATTTGGGATAATAGAAAAGGATGTAAAGCGAAAGAGAAGAAACAAAGTATATGTAACACAACAAGGAACAGTCGGAGAAGACAAGAGTTTCTTAGGCCAAAAGGGATGGTATTGTTTCCTTTAGATTCTCATAACATCGAGGTAAGCCTTTCCATCAAGCTTACGTGAGAACAAGCCTTTGAAATACTCCTCGATGGTCACACTTCTAAAAAAAGCAGCCTTTTGCCTTTCCACAAGACTTCTCACAGGACCAACTTCTTTACCCATTCCCAAATTGTGAAATGCTGCCACAGAAAGCCTCTCTTTCTCCGAGTTCACAACTCCACGATGCTCTATACTTCGGTATGCCCCGTTCGTTATTATCTACATTGTTTACCAATACCATGAATACAAACCATTTCTACAATCAGTACCAATCCCATGATTTTATTTAAGGACTTTAAACAATTTATTAAACATTTTCGTAAAAAAAAGTATATTTTAAACAAATAGAGATTCCATATTCGTATATATTAAAATTTTATAGGTTTAAAGTCAATGTTTCACTTAGCTATGTCAAAGACGGGCTGTGTCTACAATGATACCAAATATGTCCGTGCATATATGACTTACCTCAAAGACATCTCCAATGTTGACAACGAAAGCATTTGGGAGCGGTTTGACAGGAACCCACTTGCCATTTTTCTTGATTTGGAGACCTTCAACTTCATTAACCTGCAAGAGTATAGTGAGTGCTGTAGAATCTGAATGTGGAGTCAGACCAATAACCTGGTCGGGCTCTGGACAAGGCGGGTAGTAGTTCATCCTCATTGTCTGTTTTAGGTCATCATCAAACAACTTCTCCATTTCCTCAGGTTTGATCATCAAGGCGCTCGCCATTTTCGCTAATAAGATCTTGGCAATGTTTTTCACTTGAGCAGAATACATGTCTAGTGTATCTCTGAAGAAACAGTGACCAGGTTTAAAACAGAGAAGACTTGTGGATTACTTGGTAAGAACGGCTTAACTATTTGAAGCAAACCTAAAGGGAAGAGGTAACTTGGGGAACAAGTGAGGCTTGCGTAACCGGACAGGTTGCATTACAAGGAGGAACATGTCTGACCAATCGAGTTTCTGCTCTTCTGAAACCACAAAAGCCTGTCCAAACCCTTCGACATCACTGGTTTGTTGCCACAGCTTCTTCTTCTCTTCCATGGGAAGGTTGGAGAAATCTTGAATCTCTGACTTGAATTTGTCCAAGAAGCATGTTTCCATTCCATGGTTTACAAGCTATAGAGATAATCATAAAGACATGTAACAATGAATATATTTATAGGATTAGATTATTGTATAACAAAAAAATATATAAAACAAACATATAACTATATAATATTAACGTTTCTTCAATTAGTTAGTATTTTAAATAAAGCATATAAAATAACTATTTATAGTTATGAAAACAATATTATTTTTCTATGTGTAATTTCATTCCATTTCCATGTATATTACTACATCAGTAATAGCACACTCCATAAAACTAGAAATACTATGCATGCAAGTCGTACTATTGTATTTGGCAAAAATATTTTGATAATAGTTTTATTTTAATGGTTTCATATAAAACACGAAATAAAGTATAAAATGTAATAACGTTAAATCGTGTGGTCCTATGTGATTTTCAAACTGTACCTATGTGATTTTATATATATTTTCAACTACAAATAAAAAGAAATTTATTTATATGCACAAATAAACAAATAGATAAACAAAGATATAATGGTAGATATTATAGAAAATATAGAAAACCATGAGCATATTTTCTTGTTAATTTGTTGATTTCATATGTTATGTGGTTATTTTTCTAAAATCTCATGCAAATTGATATATTTATATCTATATGGGGTTTAATACTACCAAAACGAAAGAGGGTTTATCTTCTAAAAAATAAATTATTAAGGGGCAATGTCGATAAACACAAATATCGAAGACTTGCCTGGAAAAATCCCCATTCTTTGCATGCCAAGTCGAGCTTGTGAATCTCATCATCCATGGAAGTTGAAGAAGACAAGCGTATCATGTCTATGATTGGAATCTCGGTTCTTAAATCACCATCGATCTCACCTTTGTCTAAATCAGACCGTACATACCTAGGAGGAACCGTCATTGTCAGCTTCTCCTCCTTCACCATCTCTTGAACAGATGGAACTATGATAGAGCTATACTGACTTGCTCCCTTTGCTTCCATGGCGTATTCTTCTAAGATTGAAGAAACTGTTGATAGTGCCAAATATAATGAATGTGCTCTTGGCGTTTTGCTACAAGTAGCGATAAGTGAAGTACTACGTCTTTACCAAAAATGAAAGTGAAGTACTACGTCGTTTTGAAACCACAAAATATACACACAGATAAAGAAAATAATTAATTTTACATATTTTTTATATAAAAATATAATTACATATACATCTAACTATATTTCAACCAATTAAAAAATATTTTACAGTATAAAATTAATCAATTTTGCATCAAAAGAAAACGATATTTATTTTGTAATAAAAAAGTTTTATAGAATTACACTTAATATGAAACGGGAGTATATGGTTAATATTTTCTTGAACAAGATGTACAAATGATTTGAGACGGTATTGTAAAAAAATATGAGATAAAGACCAAAATAGACCTAAAAAAGTTTTTGTCCCCAAAATAGCACTTAAAGAGAAAATTGACCAAAATAGACTTTATTAAAGGATGTAAATAAATATTTATACATTTGGGTTAACTAATCTAAACTTAGGGTTTAGAGTTATGGGCTGAGGGTTTTGGAGTTGAGGTTCGAAATTTTTTTTTTTTTAAAATATGAAAATTTTCAAAATAAAAAAAAGTCTATTTTGGTCATTTTTTCTTTTAAGTGTTATTTTTGTGACAAAAACTTTAAAAAGGGTTATTTGAGAGATTTGCCCAAAAAATATTCTTATTTATTCTCCTCATGAAAACAAAGAAGAGAAACATATTATTTATTGCATGTATACTATAGTACAACAAGAATATGGTGCAAGAAGATATATAGTTTTCTTATGTCCCAAGGCAATGAGTCTTTAGATTCTCATAACATCAAGGTAAGCTTTTCCACCAAGCTCACGTGAGAACAAGCCTTTAAAGTATTCATCAGTGCTCATGCTTCTGAAAAACGAAGCCTTATGCCTCTCCACGAGACTTCTCAACGGACCAACCTCTTTACCCGTTCCCATATTGTGAAACGCCCCTATAGAAATCCTCTCTTTCTCTGAGTTCACAACCCCACGATGCTCTATACTTCGGTACGTCCCATTCGTTACAATCTACATAAACAACCAAAACCATTTACAAACGCTGTTTATATATCATTTGCTATCTCTAGTCCACAGAACTTACCTCTATCATGTCTCCAACATTGACAACGAAAGCATTTGGGAGAGGCTTGACAGAGACCCACTTGCCATTCTTCTTGATTTGGAGACCTTCAACTTCATTAACCTGCATAAGGATGGTGACTCCTGTAGAATCTGAATGTGGAGTCAGACCAATAACCTGATCAGGCTCTGGACAAGGAGGGTAGTAATTCATCCTCATTATCTGTCCTAAATCATCGTCAAACAACTCCTCCATCTCCTCAGGGTTGATCTTCAGTGCTATCGCCATTTTGGCAAATAATATCTTAGCTATGCTTTTCACTTCACCTGAATACGTCTCTAGTGTATCTCTGAAGAAACAGAAGATAATTTTTAAAAACAGAGAAGATACTTGTGGAGAAAGTAAGAATGGTTTTAAGCAAACCTAAGGGGAAGAGGTATCTTGGGGAACACGTGAGGCTTGCGTAACCTAGCAGGTTGCACTGTGAGGTGGAACATGTCTGCCCAATCTAGTTTCTGCTCTTCTGAAACCACAAAAGCCTGTCCATACCCTTCCATATCTCCAGGTTTTTGCCACAGCTTCTTCTTCTCTTCCATGGGAAGGTTGAAGAAATCTTGAATCTCTGACTTGAATTTGTCCAAGAAGCTTGAGTCCACTCCATGGTTTACAAGCTGGAGATAAGATACAGGAAGTGAAGTTGTTTTGTAAAGTATTAGTTTTAACTTTTAAGATAGTGAAGTTTTAACTTTTGAAACTTACCTGGAAAAATCCCCACTCTTTGCAAGCCAAGTCAAGCTTTTCAATCTCAGACTCCATTGTGGTTGGAGAACACAAGCGACTCATGTCAATGACTGGTATCTCAGCTCTTAGACCAGAGTCACAGGCCATCTCAGCTTTGTCTAGATCAGACCGTACATACCTGGCAGGAACCTTCTTGATCAGCTTCTCCTTCACCATCTCTTGAACAGATGGAACTATAATAGAGCTGTGATTCTTGCTTGCTACCTTGGCTTCCATGGCTGCTTCTTGGTAAGAAAGAAAATGTTAACAGTGCCAAAATCTAATGATTGATGGGAGACTGTGCTGGTGATGGATAACTACTATAGTCTACAGGTATTTATATGCATTTAGATGTAAGAAATGAAAAGTTGTATACTTCTTTAATCTCTTTGAATTGAAAAATTACTGGCCCACGTTACGAGTGTGCTTACATAAGAAATAGATGCAAATCTAGAAGTTTACTTGATGTCATCTAAGAATAGTTTTGGTTTGCAGAGCGAGTTTTCAACGTTTTGTAACATTTAACTTTA
Source organism: Moricandia moricandioides (assembly GCA_905132885.1). Classification (NCBI taxonomy): domain Eukaryota; kingdom Viridiplantae; phylum Streptophyta; class Magnoliopsida; order Brassicales; family Brassicaceae; genus Moricandia; species Moricandia moricandioides. The sequence continues at coordinate 8,358 of CAJHQQ010002878.1, forward strand.
TATGTAACAAAACTCAAATCAGTATAGTTCTTTAATCTCTTTGAATTGACAATACTGGCACATGTTACGATGTGTTTAGGTTAGAAAAAGATAAACATCTATAAGTTTACTTGATGTCATCTAAAATTATTTTTGGTCTGCAGAGTAAGATGTCTACTTTTCAACGATTTATAAGACTGGGTGCAATGTGTGGAATGTTTAAAAGTCTTGGGATAAGGTCTCTGGAGATATCACATAGACATGGACGACCGTAATCCATTTAATGGACATTGACTTGTCAAAGCCACTTTAGAGGAAGTAGGAGGATATATTCAACTTTAGACAAAAAACTGAGTTTACACATTAGATGATATACTACATAACACGCTATTGGATCAATAACAGTATATTCTTTAATTTAACTTCTTTTTATTGTAGATTACACATTCTTATACAAGAGAGGTAGCTGCATAGAGTGATCACCAGGGTATCACCACCTTGTGTAAATATCCAACCTTTACTTTCGCAAGAGAGCAATGACCAGAAGCTATACACTAGAGCCTCTTCTTCTCTAGTAAAGAGTATGCACAACGCCTTCTATCTACGACGCCTTCTGGTAAAGAGTGATGCACATGTTGGGTGGTGTATAAACTTAAGGGCAAGAATATGTCCCGACTCACTAATCTATACCTAGGGTTGAAATGAAAGTGCAGCAAGGGCTCAGTATTTTCACACAACTATCATCACATCTGGAGAAGATTGTTCACTGTAACAGCAACAGAGTTTGTTCTCTGCAGGTCCTGCAAAAAAAGATTGAAACGCAACATATTCTAGTATCAAGTCACGAGAATCTTAGAACTGAACTATCTAAATGACACATCAACTGAACCTCGTATTCACTTCCTGACAAAGGTTACAGAGTATCCAATATGTACTTCAAATTTACCTGGAAAATAATTTCATCTGGCACATGTGGCATGACTTCCCTCACTGTTTCGGCCATAGCTAGTATATTTGCTAAGCTTTCATTTGTCACATTTGATACAGTTCTTAGATGCAGACCACCTGTCCTTCCACCAGCACCTGGGGGTATGGCTGTAGTAGAAGTGGAAGCTTGTGAAGAGTTCATCGGCCATAGACTCCAAGAAGCATCATCAAGTGCAGTTTGAGCATAACTTTCCCCAACAGATGCAAGATGCCTCATCATCATCTGAACCCTCCCCAGTCCAACGGATCTTGAAGCTGTAGAGGGACCAGCTACATCAATGCCCTGATCTGACCATGTCTGCAGCCAGCTTGGATCCAATCCTAAATTCCTATTTGTGAAACAAAAGGGTGAGAACTTGTATAATCCTAAATTCCTAAATGCATCTCTCTATAAAAAATTCAACAAAAATGCACAAATAGTGGTCGTCACAAATCAAAATTACTTGCTATCCAATATACTTTGGATACTGTTTTAAATTAAGGCAACGCAAATTTAGATATCAGCACCACCACTAAAGAGTCACAGGATTTAGTTAATAAGTGAATCATGGAAGAAGAATGAACTGAACCTCGAAGGATCATTTTCAACAGAACTTGGCATCTCGGCAGGAAATAATCCAGTGGCTAGTGGATGAGCAGGATTGTTTTGTCTTTCAAGCTGACGCGCTAACTGCTCATCCCTTGAGACTTCAACTGTGCGAGGGTTCACCTCACTTTCAGTTCTACCAACAAAAAGAGGCTTACGACATGTAGGACAAGAATAAACATCATTTAGACCTTGATCCAACCTGCCAGCAGCAAACCAACATTCAGAACAGCAGTTTCAGTCATAAATACTTGAGGCTGTTATCTAGCTTAGCGCACCAGGATCGCAGGCATCCAAGATGGAAAAGGTGGTTGCAGTGAAGCCTTTTAGCCTTAGCCATAGGTTCCTGTCATTCACAAAGTATACAAGAGCTTGAGGTATTGAAAAGGTGTAGGAAAAATAGCTCTATAGCAGAAGCATACCCGGCATATAGCACATTCATCATCATATGCCCGTAACTCTTCAGAAGTTGCATCAGGAAGGGCTGCATGGAGAGAACCCAGAGCTATTCTCAGTTTAATGTATCCTTTAATTCGTTTCAAAATTGCACTGAGCAATGCCTGTCAAACCAGAGAGAAAACCAGGTAAAAGATACAACAACTGAATGTTGTGTCTAGTATTAAGTAACTGGAAGGGCGACACTATATCAAAGAAAGTTAACAAACTTACACGTATGTTGAGAAACAAAACTGCATCCACCACATGAAAGGCAATCCCATGCAGCCACCAGATATGCAAATAATGACATAGTGCCATTACCAAAGTAGCCATGTCCAGGAAGAAACCAAGGTTTCGGTTGAGGAGGCCCTTCCATTCCAACAGTGATCCTATCAAAAGGGTAAGAGTTTACCTTGGATATGGAATTGGAATAGACCAAAAATATCCATGGAAATGCATTTCCGGGTTAACAAAAAATCATGGCATAACACCAGAAAATAAAAGACCTGCTGTCATGGAATCAAGAAACTTAGATCTTTGGCAGTCCGAGTTATTGACTACTAAGTGATTTATCCACATATCAAGCAACTGGAACCCATGAATTAACAGTGCCTGCAGAATAACACGATCAGCTCTATATTTTGTTGACCATAGCTACAGGACAAGGACAACAAGAAGGACGAAGAAGACAATTGCTATTACTTAAGTACCTGCAAGGTCTCAAAAGCTATACTGCATGGCTCAAAAAGTAACAACAGATACACAGAAGAACCAATTGTATTGTATGTCATAAGGGAAAGCTTTATCCTGCAAGAAAGGCGGAGTAAAGTAAATGATATCCTTACTCAAGAGCGTTGGCCATGTAGGTCAATTCGTTTTACCTACTTGATAATACACATTACTCAAATATATATAAAGTCTAGAGAGAAGCTAGAATAGAAACCTGACTTTTCTAGTTTAAGTTCGTAAAGAGATAGAAAATGCAGCAATTTGAATATTTCAAAATATACCATAAGGTTTAGGAAATACCACAACATATCAACAGAGAGAACCAAGAACAGAACTGAATACACGCGGAAGTATGTCCAAGGTGTAGAAGAAGGAGATGCATTCAATCGTTCAAGCCGGTCTCTAGCCAAAGCTTGAAACATCTACATGCCATTACAAGATTCACATTAGGAGGGTGTCTAAAAAGGATAATTTATAATCTGATATCTTAGTTCCTACAAACAGACAACAATACCTTTAAAGTGCATAGAACAGTCAGCCAAACTGTCCACAGTACACCCTGAAATATTGTTGGGGGAATCACCAGCGGCAGAAATGTACCCTAGGAGTTGGAGGAAAGGAGAATTAAAAGGGGGTTTAATCTATTGACACCCAGAACTCATACATGTATATGCATATGACTCAAATTAAGGAAGCAATAACAGATATGCAAAGTGCACAAGAAAATGAAAGGAAAAAGTGGCAGAATCATCTGTCTAATAAAGACTTCTCTTAAGCCTCAAAACCTATTACATTCCTCATCGTTACTCTGACATTAAAAGTATATTTAATACATTTTTCCTGCAGCTATTAATATATTAAGTGATGAAAGTAAGAACAGCTACCTTGTAAATGATGTAATTGGCAAGTCGCTCCACCAACTTTTTAGTTTCAACGCCATATAAATCTCCAAAAAATAAAGTCTGCAAAAGATGCTTCAAGACATTAGAACCCCAGAAAATGCTCAAACGACATTTCCAAAAAACAATCAGTAAGCTTGTGCACATCAATATGGCAACGAACAGCATGAAGCCACAGCTTCTTGAGCTTTCTTTAACAATGACCACTCGTAACAGCGTTAACTCTTACCTTGAGAGAGAGTATCAGAAGAATATACACATTGAGCACAAAAATGGTCAACAGAGCGATTGTAAAGTAAGATCCCAGAAGCAGCTCAAGGGCATTCTCGGAGTCTGCTAAAGAAATGTTCTTTGCAATCAGCCCATCAGCTCTAAGCCTATCCAAAGACAACTCTGTCCAGACTTGAAGCCCCACAAAGCTCAGAGCTGTTGATGCTACCGAGACCGACAAGTACCTTATCCCCATTAGGAACTATATAACAACAGCCTTCTCAACTCAAAAGTAACTCCCAGAATCTCATTTAATCAAATTAGCACGAGATGCCCATCTGCAATCACATTGAAAGACAAGATTTTTTTGACCATTTGTATCATAAAGACAGAGACTTTTGAAGAATCAACACACAATTAAGCAAAAAAAAAATTGATTCTTTTCAGAATTGAATCTATAAGAAACATAAAAAATTCGAAATTCAAAGATCAAAGAAACTGGTAGAGATCGTGGAAGAGGAGAGAAAGGAGCTGGGGAGATTCAATTTCAACAAATGCATATTACCAAACAAGAGATCAAAGTTCTATGGATCGAGAAAGAACCTGAATCCGCAAAGTTGTCGGTTGAAAATTCTCTTTAGGACAGACGTCTCTGTCTTTTTCTCTCGATCGGGACAAGGGAAAAGTATAGAGGAGCAGAAAAATCAATATCTTCTTCCAGGAAATTTTATTTTTTAAGAGCGATACGGTCAACAATAATAATTATTTCTTGCTTTATTTTCAAACATTATGTTTTAAGAAAAATAATTACATGTTTAATCAGAGCATAATGTCCTATTTAATTAAGTTGGAGTATTTATCGGATAGCATTTCCAACTCACTTTTAAATTTCTTTTAAAATATAAAAGATATTATTTATGTGAGCTTTATTTCAATGTATATTTGTATAATACAACTTTTTTATTTGTCAAAATATTTAATGAAAAGATATCATTTTATATATTAAAACCACTTTTATAATATAAATACTTTGTTTTAGAAGAAAATATAAAAATGCGTTGGATAAGGTCTTAACCATATTATTTGTCAGATCCTTCTGTTTTAATTTGATTTGAAGAGTTTTGATCTTAACCCATGGTTGGTTGAAGTAATGCAGATAGTGAAGGTAATCTATTGGAAGATCGATAAGATCGACAATATCAAGAATATGGAAAATTAGAAGATAATGAAAGATTTTGAAGATTAAGACGAATTTAAAGAAATCTAGAAATATCGAAAAAAATATAAAATTAACATTTATCTAATATATTATTCTATATTAATTCAGGAAATTAAGTTTGATCATTCACTATATAAGTCTATACATCTTGTATGTTGTTCTTACAAGAATCAAATATAATTCTTCCATTAACATTTTTGTGTTATGTATTCTATTCAATTTGTCATAATTTTAAACTTATTCAAACCTTACAAATTTAGACATTGAACAATGATAAAAGAAACCAATTAAAATGGTCTCTCTTGTGATGATGTCAAGATTGCAAAACTCATAGGAGGACATCAATGGGAGCTTTGTGTGCTGGTGAGAATTATGTAGCCACTTCATCTTCCTCAGATGATCCAGACAACATAGCTTTCACTTCTGTTCCAATAAGCTTAGTCATCAACAATCCTGAGATGAAAGCTGCAGTCATCACCATGTAAAACACCACATACCAGCTAATTTCAGAGATGTAACCGGTAAGGACCGGTCCAATCAATCCCCTAGCATCATTGCCTTTGATAGATTTGTGGATGACAGCAGATGTTGTGATGAGTATTGTCCCTTTGGATTCTGTAACTACAACCCAATCTTTAATCATGATAGTACAAAGTCTTCTTTTGTGTCTTCTTCTGTTGCAAAAGATCCAATGCATTGTGGGGTAAAAGCAAACACTTTAACAACTTGGAACGTCCACAGACATGTTGCAGGTTCGGGACACCATGACGACCAACATGACCAAGATGGAGAGCAAGACCGAAGTCTTGAGCATTTCCTCGAACCAATTGTTTAATTTGCCACCTTTCCTCTTTTTCTTAACATTGCAGCTATTTAAGATCTCTATCACGAGCTTTGTTATCTTCTTATACACTTCCGTGGTTTTAACCACTGTGCTGTCAAATAACCATTTTATGAAATCCACTGATGCGTTATTCTCCCGTGGAGTGTCATCTGAACTCTCATCATCTGAACTCTCCTCGTCTGTTAATATAGAAAGACCGAACAAACCAATGAGAACTCTCTCAAACAATAGGCTTTAAATTAATTACATACCTTGATTAATGCCATTGTAGTACAACTCCTTAATCTCCCGTACCACCTCGTTGTTCCTCACTGCCTTCCACACTGCTTTGTCAGATGACAATGCTAACACCATTTTCTGCACAAAACGTTATTCAGGTGCACATTGTGTTTCTGTTTAGGGTTTATGAATACTCAACAAAACAAGACAGAAACTCAGCATGGTGAATCAAGAAAACATAACAAAAGATCACCTGGACGGATGGTTCGGTTCGTAGTAGGTCAAAGGCATTGTAAACATGATCATAAGCATGAGGATGTGTGATTCTTGAATGGCATAGTTCCATTGAAGGCTCCACCCAGTCCAACTCCGTCCCAAAAGAAGGAACTTGATGAACCATTCCTGTGTGCATGGGACTCTGGTTTCCACCACCATCGAATACCCTTGAAAACAAGAATCAATAATCCCAAGTAAGTTTTGAAGATTAATAATAAACAAAGACAATGATGAAGTTGAACTAGCAAACAACTTTTCAAAGTATTTTTAAGTTCAGGTACAAACAACTAGGAGGGGTTGGATTGATACTAATTCAAGAAGCAAGAGTTGGATAGAGTTTCCATCTTCTTTTAGTTCATCAAATCATGACAATTTCATCACACTCAGAGGAAGAAAAAAAAAGACAAATATCTACCACTTTAAAAGCTTTTTTTTTGTCAACTACCACTTTAAAAGCTCATCCAATGAGATTAATTGTCAATTATGATTATTGATACAAGTTTCAAAGCTCAAGTAGTCTCAACCACACAACCAAACACACATACTTTTCAAGTGTATGGAAAAATTAAAAAAGAGAACAAAAAAAAAGATTACTGCTTGAGAGCAGAAACAGCATCTTCGACTTCATCAAGAGAAGGAACAGAGCCAAAAACAGAGTCTTCTTCTTCTTCTTCGACCGTAACCCACTCAAAGTCTTCATAAGCGCCGTAACTGTTAAACGAAAAAGCGCCACCGTTCCATCTCGAGGTCTTAGCCACCGGAAGTTTCAACAGCGACCCTGACGCCGCAGAGATCCTCAGATTGTTTGACCCAGAAGAAGACCCGATTTTATGGATAAACCCTCCACCAAGCGCGACAGAGGCGTTGGCTACGCCGGTCTTCTTCATCGCACGTCCGGCGGCGCGTAGCAACCCTCTGCCGGCTGCGCGTAGCAACCCTCTGCCGGCGGCACGTAGCATCCCTCTTCCTCTATCAAACATGAGACGATTGTAACTTGTTTCCGACAGGTTTCGTATGTTTCACGTTAACTCTGGTGAGTAGTTTTTGTCTTTTGTTCTACGGTGTCGGATCAAATCAGTTCTAAAAAAGGCAGTTGTTGTAATGAATGGATCTGTTCTGAGTTTGCTATGTCTTATGTTTCTTCGTACGGTTTTGATGATTACGAGGAGATTATATACAAAATGTTCTTTTAAGGATTTTCTCAGAATATTTTTGACTTTCCTTGATTTTCTTTGCTTTGTTTTGCTTTGATCCTTCTTCTCCACGACATGCTTACCATTTCTCTGTTTTCTATTCTCATTCAATTCAATAAATATTAATAAACTATAATCATAAAAGTAGTTTCCCCATATAGTATACTGCATAAACAGAAAAAAGATTTAAAATGAATTTTATGCAATTTTACTATTGTACTCAATAGCATGAAAACACGAAAACCAATTTGAAATTGAAAAGACATTCCGTAAGGGAAAGGGAGTACCAACAGTGAAGAACAACATGAATACATAGTCTAACATAATTTAATTTTCTCGGCTTTTTACTTAAGGTAACTATATAATTCTTGTTCTTTACGTCTTTGGTTACTTGGGTGTTAATTAATTGGTTTAGAATATGAATTCTAGGGGTTAACCACTCTGGTTTAACAATCCTGAAACAGCACATTGAAGTAGTCAAAGGTTCAGAACAAACCATCTCTTTGTCCTCGCATATCTCCTTTGTGCGACTAGCCATGTGGTCATACTGTTTTAATACTTGCTCAAAATGGTCAAAGAAGAAGGTAGCAAGACAGACCAAACATAAGTTCCGACGAACAAGACTTCTCCATATAGACGTTACCACTTACAAACAAGACAAAGAAAGAAAGTACACCAAAAGGTTTACAATTTACCACAAAGAGAATAACACAACAAAACAAGGAACCATTTGAGAAGAGAAACACACGTGCACATTATTTATAACAAAAAAAAAAAACTGATGATATTGGCTTCCCCTTTTTATTACCCACCCTCATCAAATTCTAAACACCTTATTCCTCATGAACTGGACTACCCGACATTACTGGGGGCTATGGCGTGATTTATGTATTAGTAGTAGTGGTGTGATGGGTTCCACGGGTACGGTCACGGTCATGCTCCCCACCTGTATGTTGTTGTCCATAGTACTGAGCTCTGTCTTTAATATCCTGAGCTTTGCTTCCCAGCTTCATCCTTGCACTGTCCAGCTTATCTGACCCCTGTGGATGCTCTCCCGTTGCGTACCTATTCATCACACACACACATGCAACCATCAATTACGCATAAAAAGTGAATGTTTATGTTCAGTTAGCCAGAGCTTATATTGTAAAATGCAACCCCCAAAAATTTTGGTCCAAAGATAGTGACCTGATGCATACATACACACATGAACATTATTCATTAGATTTTTATTTAATAGATGTTTTATGTGTATATGTTTTTTATTGTCCTCTCCTGGCAAATATGATTACTGTTAAATAGTATTATCTTTTTTTTTTAACTGCTAAATATTATCTTTTAGTTAAGACCTTATCTTTTGGTAACATGCATATATACATATCACACAAAATTGAAACATATATCTATGATAATTTTTTTGCTTACTTATAGATCCACGAGAAGACGGTTATAGCTGCAATGCCAAACCCACCAGAGGAGAGAAAGCCAGTGATGAGAAGTGCAACGGTGATGAGAGCCGGGACGAGGATTGGGCTAAAGATAACAAGCAGAGGAGTGGCAACAGTCAAAGCAATGACTGTTCCGACAAGGGTGAGACTGGAGAGGACAAGAAGGGACCCTCCAGCGGTGACAGCAGTAGCAGCTTTAGCAATCTGCCTAGTCTTGGAGTAGTCTTGGCCCGACGTCTGGTAATCTGATCGGCCATACGGATACTGGTCACGATCTCGGCCCAATAACGGGTACTGGTCACGGCTAGTGATATCGTGATGGGTTCTAGCAGTATCAGCCATTATGATCTTGCTGAAGAGAGAGATGAGTTAATGTTTTGGAGTAGCTATGCGAGTTGTAAATTGATTAGATATATGAAGAGAAGGGAGGGGGGAAAGAGAGTCATGTGTCAATGGCGTCATCATGCAATAGTAGCCACGTGTTAGTGGCGTCACCATGCAGACGCTGCATGTGTAAACGAGAGGGGTCTACTTGAGGACACGTTTGTGTTTTTGTCTCGTTCATGTGATTGTGGCCTTTGGCAATAAACCGAACGTAAACTCAAAAAAAGGGACCATTGGGCTGGTTATTATGGTGTGTTCAGGGCTTCAAGGCCTTCCATGAGTTTCTTCTTAACAACAACAAAAATCAATTATCGAACGTAAACCCAAGACCAATTTTGAGCATACCGTAACGTTACATATTACATTGATTACGGAGAAAAAATATAATAGAATCAGAAGTTGAAATGGTCGCCAGTGGTTATGGAGACACAAAAGATGAAACGCCAATGTACGACGTTAATTTCAGCGTCTCTTCTACTCATTACTAATGGCCGCGCGACTGGAAAATAAATAGGCGCTGAAACTTCACCGGTGTTGTGTTTCCATGATAAAAAGTTAATTTTTGATCGCTGCGTTTAGCGGCAGCGGTCATGAAACGAACAAGGCTATCCTCAATCAAAACAGCCGCTTCTTGAATCGTCGTAATGTTCTGAGCATCAGATTCCTCCACATTTATATCAAAATTTTCCTCCAAATCCATATCTCCACCTATAATCATATTTACATAACCAACAAAATAATCATTTAGCAAACTATTATAGGCTACAAAACCCGGACGAGTGGCTAGTTAATATGACAGAGAGAGAGTATAACATACGGTGTCGAGAGAATCAACACCAAGAGTAGAGAACTTGGGCTCTGCAGTGACCGCAGTGTCTGCTGACAAAGCCAATTGTTCCTTTACAATATCACTCACTTTCTGCACTGTCTTTGACTTTGCCTGTACTCCCATGTTTTTTTTTTTTGAAACTATGTACTCACATGTTACAATCCAACTTATTGCATTTCTCATAATAATTCAATTTTGAGCTGTAGACAAATATTTTAGACTAACTGCACAACTGATTTGAAGACGAAGGTCTTTGAAGACTGGAAACGACCAAATGAGATAGATTGAAAATTTGACTCTTTCCGTAACACCTGAATCCTGATGATAATTATAGTATTTGAATATAGTTACGTTATATTTGAACATTACTAGACAAAAAAACGTAAATGGAATACACATAAAGTCAGTCACCTGAGATATTGTGGTGGATTGTATGGAGGGAGCTTTGAAGCTTCTAGAAGTGGTTGATAGGGAAGCCATTGATGTGAATATTAAGCTGAATACACAGCCCAAATACACACAGAAAAAGTGGCTTCTCTTAATGAAACCACTGGATAAAGTGTAGTAATTTTTTTTGAGCAACAGTGTAGTAATATGTTAGACCACCTCCAATGGGAGGTTTTTTAGGGGTTCTAAAGGGGCTGGGCCCACAAAATTCTTTAGAACCAGTTCCAAAAACTCTGATTTAAGAGACAGGTTCTTCAACTGTTCGCGGGCCCCACTAACACGTGGCGGCCCGCGATTGGTTTATCTTTTTAATTTTTTTTTTTTTTAAAAAAAATCAAAAAAAAAAAAAGTTTAGGAACCCCAAAGGGGTTCTTACCATTGGAGGTGCTCTTAAGAACCAGTGATCATTAGGGCATGATTAACCCCGGAACCCCAAGTGGGGTTCCTATTTTTTTTTTTTTTTTTTAAAAAAAAATTAAAAAAGAACTAGTTACGGGCCGCCACGTGGCAGTGGAGTCCGCAAACAGTGTAAAAAACCCTCTAAAACGGTTCTTATTTAGGAGTTTTAAGAAGCGGTTCTTGCACTGTTCATGACCCCACATGTTAGTGGAGCCCGCGAACAGTGCAAGAACCCCTCTTAAGATACTCCATTAATCATGCTCTTAGGGCAGCATTATTGGGGTTTCTTAGTGGGGTTCTTAAGAGGTGGGCCCCACTAATTCCCCAAAACCCATCTCTTAGGGCATGTTTATTGGAGGTCTCTTAGCATGAGGTTCTTAGTTTCTTAACTTTTAACTAAGAAAACTTAAGAACTGTCTCTTAAATAAGAGATCTAAGAGACGTCTCTTAACGGAAAAATTAAAAAAAATAAAAATAAATAAAAAACGTGAAATTATAAGTTAAGAACTCCGCCTAAGAGACAGTGGATAAATATGACCTTATTTCTCTTAAATAAGAACCCCATTTGCCATGGTTGTTACACTGTTCGCGGGCCCCACTGACAGTGGTGGCCCGCGATTGGTTCGTTTAAATTTTTTTTTTTAAAGCAGAAAAAAAAAATAAAAAACCCAGGTCTAGTTTAATTGGAAAATACTTTAATCATTGTGTTAGAGATTCCAATTCAAATGATCTTTGAGACAAAATTAATATTATATTATGTGATTTTAGGCGTAAAAGATTACGCATTTCGGTCCAAATGTTCTGGTATTCAAAATAAAAATCTCTTAAGTAGATGAATGAAATCGTTTGTTCCAAAGCGGAGGCTGTCGATACGGCGTTGTATTAAGAGCACCATTAAGGAAAGTGCTTGGGGTGCTTAGGAGGGGTGCTTCATGGGTGGACCCACCAAAATACTAAGCACCACTTCTTAAAACTCCTAATTAAGCACCAGCTCTTGCACTGTTCACGGGCCTCACTGACACGTGGCGGTCCGTGATTGGGCCGTTTTAATTTTTTTTTTTAAAGAAAAAAAAATAAAAAAAAAGAAGATAAGGTTGAAGATGCTCTAATGAGACGCAAACACAAGTCTTCTGTTTTGTGGCCGAGGTTTGTTCTCGCGCATTCGCCTATATAGGTCCCACAATTTGCAACTAGGCCAGGCCCAAACCACAATAAAAATTACTTGAAAGGGCCGATGTTGTATTGGGCCGTATCTTATTTAATATTTCTCATCTTCTTCCTATAAATCTATCACAATTTATCATTTCCAAATTCAAATAGTCTGTTAATACTTCTTCTAAACTAAAAAACAAAACGAAAAATTACATAACAAGTAACAAGAGTCTCAAGGATAGATACACGGAATCATATAATCTATACTTTCTTCGTGTTTTCATCTTATAAAATCTAAGTATACAAACAAACTAAAGATTGAAATATATGTATCATGTATGAAATGTAAAGAAAAATGTTCACGAACGACGAGCAGCGGAGGCAGTCAAGATTGTAAGGATGAACAAGAGGAGAAAACAGACGAAGGAAAAAGCTAGTGAGAGAGTAACACGGTTACAATAGTTATGGACGTAGCCACATATCGGAAGCCAACCGGCGTGTGTATTACCATACTTTCCTATGTAACCCTCCGACATGGCCGCAGAGAAAGCCGATATAGCCGCCAAAGTTGTAAGCTATATATAACATTATACATGAAACCTCATCTCAAAACATATTATTCACATCAAATATTCAGATAGAAAAAGATGGAGAATAGTTACCAAATCAATGAAGAAGAGTGCAAAAATAAGTCCTCCTTTACGAACAGCCAAACAAGCCCATGCGAGTGTAAACAATGTCATGGCGGCGATAGCTATATATGCGTCCACCAAGTACCTGCATAACATATCAAAGCATACGCACTTTCATGTGTCATCATCAGTCTTACTTTATTGCAACAATCGGTTTTGTGTCTCCTCATTGTAATGATTCTTGTTAAATGGTTCTCCATGTTTTAGGTTTCACGTTAGATATAAGATGAATGAGACATGAGAAATTCAAGAATGAAGAATGATTTCATTTTCATATTCTTCTACGTTATAGTAGATGGATATATTCTTTCTATAACATTTCATGCAGATTGATGATGTATCATTCCATCATCTTCACTAATTAGATCAGTAAGTGCACCTTGATAAAATAATGAGCAAAAGAGAGTACCTAAAGGCAGAGGAGTAGCTGTATTTAGCCTCAAAAGCAATGCCATAAACAGAGGCAACTTCATGGTTAGTGATCATGAGCCCCATGGAGGCCAGTGCAGTGCCAATGGTTAGCACTCTCATCGACACTTGAACCTTGAGATTCATTAATGGCGTTCTTTTCCCTTCATTGTCTCCCATTATTACTCAGATTCAAACTTTTACTTTCCCTGTTAATTGCTGAAAATGTAAGGAAAAGGGGGGAAATGATGCAAATAAGACAAAGATATGGTTGTTGTTGTTTGTTGTTGTGTAAGACCCCAAAACTCCAAGAAGACAAGAGATAGAGGAAGTGTTTTATAGCAAATTAGCATGTGGATAGGATCACAAAACAAGATATTTGACGACGTTGGATGATCGAATCCTCTGCCTAAACAGATGGGCACTTTCTGTTTGAATCCATCCATTTGGTTACAAATCTTTGTAAAATCACGTGATTTTTTTTTCTAGAAAAGGGTTACACATAGTTTTTTGGACAATTCTCTTACATAGTCTTTTTTCAAGTTTTGTCACTAAAATAACCCTAAAATAATTATTTTTATTTTGTAAATTTTAATATTTCTTTTTAGTTTTTTTTTAAATTTAAATTCATTTATAAAACTTCAATCCTATAACTTTAAATCGTAAATATAGATTAATTAATTCTAAAATTATAATTGTATATTTATGCCCTTAATAAAGAAAAACTTTTTATAGCGCTATCTTAGATTATTTTCTATTTTTTTTATAGTATTTGGTGTTTTAATAAGAATTGGGATAACGAAAGTAATTTCTGTTAATAACAATGAAGATCACAAATTTTCCTTAGATAATTTATAAAAAAAATCTCTTATTTTGGCAAAGGTAGTTTCTAATTTTTTTTTGTAAAAATGGATTTTTGTAATCATTTACAAACCTCTAGCTCGTTCCTTAACATGCTTATAAAAATCATACATTTTCCGTAGAGAATAAAAGAAATGTATGATGGTCAGACGTTATCACGTTGAAAAAAGGATTTTACTCATCCAATTTTTATGTGATTTTAATTATTATTTTTTACATTATAAGTTTTCGGAAAAGAAACAAACTCAACTTTCTGGAAACAAAGTTGATACCTAGGGGACTTATCAGAAATGGTAAGAGCGTATCAAAGTCATGTGATACATTCCAAGTTTCCAACCTAATTTGTTTTGGTTCAAGTTCCAACTCTCACCTTATTAGTTTTCTTGTACGACGCGATTTCAATTGTGAATATAAGTGGTCCGAGGTCATGCAGTGTGATATACATTGAGAAGTTTTTTGATACTGTTCTGCATCCCCAAGCACCAATTCTTGTTTCATAACACAGTATATTTCGTAATGGATTGTTCTATAGTTAATGTGTCACTCACTAAAGCTCTATTATTCGAGCTGTATTTAATGGTATTTCATATAGGACAACGAAATAAAGCTCTCTGTTAGCATTAAAACATCATGACCAGAGGCTACCCCGGTGCAAAGCGGAAGAAGCACGTGCTTGTGGTCATATTTGAAATAAAGATTTAAGCAGCCACAAAATTTCGTAAATGTCTTTAGTCTAGTGGCTTAAAAGCTAGATATGTTTCAGCATGTTATGGGTTCAAAACCATTTCTTTCTGCTTTATAATTTTTTCGGCCATTTTTTGTTTGGCTTGTAGCCTTACATAAAAAAAAGGCCGGCTCTGATCGTGACCGAGAGGTAAGGACATGTTCCTTCCTGCACTCAGAAAGAATGTTAACCGTCTAATTAGGAATCTGCATGGTTGGATAGAATTACTCCCTTTGACCGTAGAAGAACTAAATATACTCCATAAAGTAAAAAGTTTCATTTCTAATTACCTACTATTTTAATGAAAATATTATTTAATCAGTCAATTAGTCTTTGATTAAGTGAGCTAGCTAGACCAAAAAACAAAAGGTGGAAATAATAATCAAGATTCTCAAGTCCAGTCCTTTTGATTAGCTTTTTGTTTCAACCATACGTTTTCAGTTTCTCCTTTGATATGTTATTTTATATATTACTTTTCTCAAAGTTTACAAGTACAATAAGTGATAAATTGTTACTACGTTCAAGCTAGAATACTATCGAAGATGATTTTTTCCACTGATTTATATCAATAATTCCAATTATATCAGCTTAACTATTTAAATTTCTGATTTGATAATATTTTATGATAGAACGAAACATAGATTATCCAAGAATACATTGAAGATTGTTGTCGAACACGATAATATTTCTGCAGATGATTAGATTAACATGAAAAGTAACCAAGTGGTATCTTAACATTTTACCAAAAAAAAGTAACCAAGTGGAACATGAAGAAGCATGCCTGATGAATCTTACCTATATACGGTTTACGCACGCGACAGTCGCGTCTAATTAAAGATGAAACGCACTATTCTTTGTTTTTATACAGTTGGTGTTTGCTTTCTTCTCGAGTCATTTATATACATTAATAAATGGAATAAATACTATTATTATTTGCTGTTATGAAAGCTAATAAATTAGAATTATTTATGGACCTAACTTTGGCTGCCAAATCATGAAGTTCAAGAGTGCTCAAAGACAACATGAAATATATGATACACGTTGCGGACACCTAAACGTTCATTTTTACGGTTCAACGAACAAAAAGAGTGAACCTGGGTCGTATTTCACTGTAGGATAAAAAAAATCATATTAATTGTTTAAAACATTATATATAGGTCATATGATTCCTAAAATTGTTAAATATTATATTAAAATTAACATAAAATGTTTTATTGCTCCATAAATTTTAGATCGGGCTATGTCTCAATGGAAACTTCAAAATGCAAAAACTTGACTTCTTGCAATAGTTTTGTTAGCCTGGCTCGGATTGATCCCTATGCATCGCCTAGTGTTGTTTACTATTGGATTCGGTATATCTAAAAACTAAAATTGCTCTATTTGCACGTGGCCAGTTAGTTGGAGTGTGTATAGTATATTTTACCGTGCAAACTTTGTAATATTAATCACAAATCATTAAACATATAACGTATGGGTACGGGAGATAAATACTCTCTCTCTTGCAAATTAAAAGCCATTTAAATGCTTTTATTCAAATTAAAAAATAGTTAAATATTCGGTTTTGTCCATGTTTTACTATTAAAATTCTATTGCATTATTTTTTTCTTAACTTAATTAGATGTAAGAAAAATTTACATTAAAATCATAAAATGACATTTATTTTGTAACGAAAAATTAGTTATACAAAAATACTTAATATAAAATGAAGTAAGTAATCTAAACTAATTAGTTAGTTCAAATCCCGCAGAATAGTGGAAAATTAGATGCTTGTAATTATATATTGATGAAAAATAACCACCAAACGTATCTATAGAGTATAATAACTTAATCGATATTTATTGAAAGGTTGGCTAGGAAACTAATAGCCGATCATTGGTTTATTTTATTGGTCAGGCCAAAAGAACAAAACACCAATAATTCTATCTCAATTATTTTAGTTATTTGGTCTAAAGGAAAATTAAAGCTCGGTTTAAATGGCTACGATAATAATAATATAAAGTTATAAACTAGGTTTGGCATAAAAGTTTGACACAAATATAATACACGCCAAGAGTGAATACCACATAAAATCATTGAATATTTTTCATTTCTGAAAACTTTATAGAAATATCTGAGACCATCAATATGCCATGTTATTCTCTCTTTCTTTTTCCACGAAAACGACGACGTCCTGAACATATAAACATTGCACCCTCGCACATTTAACCCTCTATATATAGTGTGTACCATATGGCCTCACAGTTAAATTCATATCGAAAAGAACTCAGTTAGAGCTATCAAGTGTTCAAGATCCCTGTTTCCTTAACTATATATACTCGACAGATCATTCACAAAACAATCATAATGTCTCTAAACGTATTGGCATTTACATTTGGAATCATGGGTAAGTATCTAAGCTTTAATTCATACACTCCATGTTAAATGTTAATATACGTGCATGTCCATTTTCACTCATGTTATCTTTGCTATATGTATTTTTACAGGCAACATCATATCGTTCATCGTTTTCTTGGCACCAGTGTAAGCATCACTGATCTTAAACCCACTTTCTTTTTAGTTTCCTTTTTATCGAATACCTAACATATTTTTGGGATCTTATTTTTCATATACATGAAGGCCAACTTTTGTTAGGATCTGCAAGAAAAAATCGACAGAAGGCTTTCAGTCACTTCCCTATGTGTCAGCACTCTTTAGTGCGATGCTATGGATTTACTACGCTATGCAAAAAGATGGATCAGGCTTCCTCCTCATTACCATTAACTCTGTGGGATGTTTTATCGAAACCATCTACATTATCCTCTTCATAACATATGCTAACAAGAAAGCAAGAGTACGAGCGTGTGAACCATATCATTCTATTTGGTTATATTAAAAATGCACTTATATAAAAGTTGGTTAGCTGATGATATATATATAATAAACAACTCTGTAGATATCAACTTTGAAGGTTATTGGACTCTTGAATTTCTTGGGGTTTGCCGCTATTATTCTTGTCTGTGAGCTATTGACCAAAGGATCAAACCGTGAGAAAGTCCTTGGAGGGATTTGCGTCGGATTCTCCGTTTGCGTCTTCGCAGCTCCTTTGAGCATCATGGTACGTATGTACTTGCTACATGCACGTATATATGTTGAAATGAGACATGCTAATTCCTATCAAGAATATAATAGACTCGATAAAGAAACTAGTTGTTAATATCTCTTTATGTTTACGTATTTTATATATAGTTTAACATGTCAAAAGTAAAAAAAAATGATGCAGAGAGTGGTGATACGAACAAAGAGCGTGGAGTTTATGCCTTTCTCTCTATCATTGTTTCTTACACTCAGCGCCATTACATGGCTCTTCTACGGTCTTGCTATTAAAGACTTCTACGTTGCGGTGAGTCTTTTTCTTATGATATTTTTTATAAGCATAGGCCATGATTAACCAAGGTCTCTTAAGGTGGGGTTCTTAACGTAAAATTGGTCTTTTTTATTTTTTTATTTTTTTTTTACATTTTTCCCGCTAAGAGACGGCTCTTATGATTTTTATTTAAGAGACGGTTCTTAAGTTTTCTTAGCTAAAAGCTAAGATACGTCTCTTAAAAAAGCTAAGAATCCCAACTTAATAGACTCCGGTTAATCCTGCTCATGCTCTAATAAACAATCTTAAGGGGCTCTTAGTTTTCATAAAAAAAGAACAAAACAAAAAAATAGATCAATCACGGGTCGCCACATGTCAGTGGGGTACGCGAACAGTGCAAAAACCCAACTAAAAATACCTATTAATTAGGTTATTTAAGCTCATCCGCTAAAAACCCCCTTGTTCATCCTCTAATAAGGGAGTGTAACAAAGTATCATGTATAATATATGATTTTGGGTGGTTCATGTTTAAGGGAAAAGAGATTCCACCACCTTTTGCTTTATGATTACAATCATATATTATATGATTGCGTCAGAGAAACCTTATATATTATATTTATTTAATCTGTCCCGAGATTAACGGGATGTGTACTGTTCCAACAAATGATTACTGATGTGATAACTATTTTGATTGAAGCTTCCAAATATATTGGGTGCGTTTCTCGGAGCAGTTCAAATGATTCTATACGTCATATACAAGTACTACAAAGCTCCAAAAACTGATGACACAGAGAAACCTAAAACGGTGTCGGATCTCTCCATTGATATGGTCAAGCTTGCATCAACTCCAGTTTCCAGTGATTTGATGGCTCATACCCAAACTCATGGTGGTGATTTAGAGGGTCAAATGGAAAAGAAAGTGGCAAACCAAAACCAAACCTTAGTATAGTTTTTTTTGTATTAGTGTGATTTTATCGTTGTTGTACTGTTGAGTCGTGTTTCACTAGATTGTACTTGGCGTTTTGTCTTTTTCCCTCCATATTATTTGAGATTGTATTATCATCCTTCAAAAGGTATGTTTTAGTATTTTATAAAATAATTCTAATGTTCTCTACTCATAATTACTCTAATCCTCCTAGTTTGGAAAATGAAGAAAGAATATTGAATTCAAAGTAATTTAACTACTCGATCAATCGCAAGTGAAGTTTTTAAAGGAAAAAAACATATTTGATGTACAATTTTAACCCTTTTTTTCTTTTGACCCTTTGGATGTACATGGTATGAGTACATTAACCTCAACATGTTGAATGAAGTTGATCAGAAGTGGGTTATGGCCCAATCACATTTTTGACCCTTTATGATGTAAGACCTTTTTGGAAAGTATATATATTAAAAAAAAAAAAAAAAAACTTCATATCCTCAAAGTTTTTGTCATTCTAATCCGATTTCAAATATTTAAATTTTTGAGGTTTTAAATAGTGGCACCTCAAATTTAAAATTTCACTATTCAAAATCTCAAAATTACTATTCATTTTTTTTAGTTCTTACAATTATTTTTTTTCACAAATACATCTACTAACTTTATTTAGAATAATTTAAGTACACTAAAATAAAATACAATAGATAATATTACATAATAATAAAATAAAATTCACACAAATAGAAAAACAAAGTAACTAAAGTTCATTCAAAATAAATAGAGAAATGCTTTGATTGAGAACATACGGGCGCATTACGAAAAAGATGCTTGATTAATTTAGTATCTTATATGTAATTTTCTAAAATGTGTGTATGTGTATAGTTTTATTATATATATTATCTATATTATTTATTATTGTATTCTATTGTAATATTTTGTGTTGCATAATATATTAAAGTATGTTTTATATGTATTTTTGAAGATTTATCATTATTAGTAACTTTTGTCGGTGTTAAGTGCTATAATGCAAATAAATAAACTTTTAGGGATTTTTTGAGGATTTATGGTTGAAGTAACCAACTTTCAAATTTTCAGTTTGAGGTTTTACTCCCTTTAAACTAAGATTTTGGGTTGGAAATGTTCTAAGTATGTCGTCCATGGAAAAGTTTTCCTAGAAGAGTCTCTAGAGTTTCAATTTCAAACGTTACAAGGATCTTGCGCAAAGGAGACCAAACTGTTTTTTTTTTCGAAAGTACTCGGTGCATTTGAAATTTAGAATGTGTTAATAGATTTTGAAGGATTCATTACAATGTATATTTACTTGTATCTTCTATATTTTTTCTCAAAAACCTTACTTAATCAAATAACACCACCTCTAATGATGGTTTAGTTTTGGTAAAGTAAAGAGAATACATTAAAATCCATCACAAGTAAAATCTAATAAATCACAACCATTTTTGATTTTATTGTACTTAGAAGATGAAATCAGATGTGACAAGGGGGTGTCGTTTAGGAAACGTTGCTCTCGAAGTGTCAAGATAAATGCCAATGAAGAGAATGAAGCAGACAGAAGAAGAAGAAGAAGAAGAATGACTTTTCTTTTCTTCTTTTGTAAACAATAATGACTTTTCTTACTGCAACGTTACTCTTGTCCTATCTTCTCTCTTGCCATTTTTTATTTATTTTTTCCTAGAATACTAATTTAAATCGTAAGACCTGTAATTTAGATCCTATATAGTTAAAAACGGCTTAACAACAATACCTTCAAAGCTAAATCCAAAACGAATCATCATTATCCCACAAGAAAATTCTGGTGGGAACAGTTAAAATGGAAATGGGTAAAATCATAATTAACCCCGGTTTCTTAACATGCAGGTTTTAACGTAAAATTTGTTTTTTTATACTTTTCAGCTAAAAAATGATTTTTATGTCTCTTATTTAAGAGTCAGATTCTTAAGTTTTCTTAATTAAAAACTAATTTTTTTTTTGAAAAGTTAAAAACTCCATCGTAAGAGACCATGTTTAATGCTGATATAATTTCCAACTCGATTAAAACGTTTCACCGTTTTCACTAGGACTAATAAAATAAAAAGAAGACGAAAACGACGTCGGTTTAGTTGAGAAGAAGAAAAAGGATGGGGTTGAGAAGTTCGTAAAAGGGAAGTTGGATATTTGGTGGACTCTTCAGCTTTCGTCTTCCTCACCTCACCTCATCAGAAAGAAGATCCCAAGCCCAAAATCTAGAGATAGAGAAGAAGGAGCCTACTATTCTGTAATTTGATTCCTCCTGATTCTCTTTCCATATTCACCTTTTTGTCTGTTCCAAGCAACCTCTGATTCTACTTTTTCTCTCTCTTTTTTTTGCTGCAGATTCCAACTATTTCAGATCTGAAGGAAAAGTCTCGTTTTTTGAGAATCAGGATAAGTAATCGGAGCTGGGTTTTGGTTGTAACGAGAGAGAAAGTCAACGGATATGCCGGAGGAGGAGTCGATAGATATCAAATTCAGGCTCTATGATGGCTCCGACATCGGACCCTTTCACTATTCATCTTCATCAACCGTAGACTTTTTGAAGCAAAGGGTCGTCTCTGATTGGCCCAAAGGTTTGTTGGTTTATCAAAGTTTCGATTTTTCTCTGTGATCGGTGTTGAAAGTTATGATCTTCATGATTGGGAACAAAACAGTTTCTGTGTGAGTAGTCATGGTGATCCAGAGTACCAGCAGCTTGTTTTAATGGTTTGTTTCTGTGTGTTTTGGTTATAGGCAAAACAGTTGTTCCGAAAGGGATAAACGAAGTGAAGTTGATCAGTTCGGGTAAGATCTTGGAGAATAGCAAGACTGTTGGTCAGTGTAAGACACCCTTTGGAGAAGTTACTGGTGGAGTTACTGTGATGCATGTTGTTGTACAACCATCTCTATCTAAAACTAAAACAGGTAAAATAGCTTCTCGCTTGCTTTCTCATGGAGAATCTGTGTTTGCTTAGAGCTTCCCTAAGTATTAAGCTTCTTTTAAGTTTCATCCGTCTTGTGTTATTTATCTTGTCACGTGTATTGATTGTTAACTTCGCTTTGTGGCTCAGTTTTACTTCTTGTAACTTCATTTGCATCTACTCATACATGAGGCTCATAACAAGTGTGTATCCACTAACACGTTGTACATCAGCAAGTTAGTCAGTGACTAGGGTAAATGCATCAAAGTCTCGAGTATATTATTTGTTTGGCCTGTGAGAGGAGGGTCATTATAAATAGTAAAATCATCAGGGTCTTGAGTGTACTTGATTTGTTTGACTTGTAAGAGCAGGGTCTTTATAAATAGTATATGCACCAGTCAGTGACTAGGGTCCCTAAGTTTATGGTTTGTTTTTCTTGTTTGAAATAAAGCAAAATCAGCTCTAAACTTAAACAGAAGGCATGCCATAAGTGAGAATAGTCTGGATTTATTGTTGGTCATCATGATCAGCAACTATTATGATGTTTGTTTATTAAAACCTTCTAGAGAATTGGCTCAAAATGTTTGCCAGCCATAAACATTTGTATCCATGATATACAAAAACTTGATGAAATGACTGAAACTGTGAGTCTGTGAATACTAACTAACAGTTAAATACCGGTTTTGATTGAAACAGAGAAAAAGGTCGATAAAGCACCCAAGGCAGTTATATGCACATGCACCATTTTGTGAAAGGAGCAAGACATGTATCATATACAAACCATCTCAGTTCTTCAGGTACAGAAGAAAACAGAAAACTAAGAAAAAAAAAAGAGTAAAAGTAAAGCTTCCCTTTAAGCTGTGGAGGAGTATCATCATAACCTCGAAATGCAAGCTTTGAAATGTGTAGAAAATGATTTAGATTCTTTTAAAGTATCCATCATGCTGTTGTTGTTGTCCCTTGTTTGTTTTTGTCCACACTATATCTCTGGTATACTTCATTCGCGTTGTACTGTAATAAACGGAAGTTGTATAGGTTACTTTAGCTCTAAATGATTATGTGTGATGAAGATGATTATGTATCTATGAAAGAAAAGAAGTTGCGTCTTTATTCCCTTTCATATTGTATTTAAAAAGGCTCTGTATTTTGATCCTCTGCATCACCGTTATCAATATCAACGAAAAGGTTGAAGAACAACCCTAATGACTTTGACGTGGGTCACAAGCAACAACAGCGGATTATGGGCTTTTAGGGTTTGTGTTGATTATAACGACTATTTTACCCTAAAATAACGGCTTTCACTTCAAATAAAGTAACGCTACTAGTATACTATTACTCATGTGGTGTAACCACTGTAAAAATTAATAACTGAAAAATCACTTAAATATGTAGAATAGAGTTACAATAATACCAGTAAGCCAACAAAACTGATAATAAATTATTGCAGTGTCGCATTGACAATCTGCTTATTCTATATAGGTTACTAATCTAAAAAGAACTTATCCTAAACAAAGAAACCAAACATAAAATAAGTGACAGTAGAAATCACGGACTACAATCGGGCTGAACTCGGACTTCGTCTGGGTCGGCCGTATAGCAAAGCCATACACAAACCGTGACGATTATGATCGCCCCAGCGATGGTGCCTGCGGTGAGGCCTGCGATGACTGCTAAGGTATCAGGCTTCATACGGTACGTGTCTCACGCTGCAAACAAACACACACACCAAAGTTTCTTGGGGTGCAAACTATATACATATACCTTGATATATATATATATATAATTTACATGTATCGTTTAGGTAATTTATGTATATGAATCGGTGGAATATATAGTATTCTGTCATTAAGGAGCGTTAGGGAAATTTTATATAGATTTAGTCATTAAGGACCACATGTAGCGCTGATATTAATTATTTGCTGGAAAGTGTAATAATAAAATGGAAAATTTTACATTTTATGTTGATCGTCATACCATCACATATGCACATAGGATATTCACGTAGTAATTTAAGCCTACTTTCAATATTACTTTTAACATTTTGGTTTAAAACATTCTAAATTTTGATAGTTTCATTAGGTGTGGTGTGTTTAAGTGAAGGAGTGTCATGAAACGTGAGAGGCTATGTATGCACTTATAGCTAAGTTCATTAATAGAGCTTTTTTCATACCAAGTCAGATAAATCAGAAACAAATGTATACAATCTAAGGCGAATAGAAGTTTAAGGTGGTCTTAACCTAGATTCAATTTTGCCAACATGTAACTTTGTAAAGCCCGAGTAATAATAAGAGATTCAATCTTGCCAACAGGTGTAACTTTGTAAAGCCCTAGTAATAATAAGAGATTCAAGCAAAAATGTTACCGATGATAAGGGGACGAGATACATGGTTTAATAGGTGTTAGCGGGAGGTAGAACAATATAGAATTTGTTGATTTTAAAAATTGAGAGAGTTATTATATCTGAAAAGAGTTGGAGAGTATTTTTTATCTTTGTGAAAATCTTTGAAAAAAATATTATAATAAATTTTAAGAATAAAAAAGATATATATAGTATTTTTTAAATTTTGTTATTATAAATTAAATGATTAAAAGTATAACTTTCTATACCATTAACCTTAATAGATATATAAAATCACTAAAATTCAAAATTTATAAATAACAAAAGATTTTGTATATAATTACAAAATCATTAAACCAATAACTCAATAACACATGTGGGTGTGGATGGGCATTTTATACGATATCCGAATCTGATCCAACCCAAAAAATCCGAACCAAAATCCGAATCGAAAAAGCAAAATACCCGAACGGGTATTGAGTTAGGAGATTTCAGATATCCGAACCCGAACGGATAATATATGAATTTGAACGAATATCCGCATAACCGA
Organism: Moricandia moricandioides; assembly: GCA_905132885.1. Lineage (NCBI taxonomy): Eukaryota > Viridiplantae > Streptophyta > Magnoliopsida > Brassicales > Brassicaceae > Moricandia > Moricandia moricandioides. The sequence goes on from CAJHQQ010002878.1 coordinate 33,361, forward strand.
ACATATGTATATTTAACTCAATATTCCTAGTTTACCTCTCTCGTATTATTCAAAATATTTATATTGATGTTGTACATAACTCACGATCATATAATATACATATAAGTGATTTCATTTAAAATATAAGTTAAACTTCAAATTCTCAAACAACCAATTGATTGGTGTCTTTCTATTTTCAAACTTATTAATCGTTGAAATTATTAAAAATTTAGTTAAGTTAATTGTAAATTTTTAAGTATAAGAAACTTGCGCAATGAAGATTTTTTTTCTTTTCAAAATCTAAAATATAGGAACTCGACTTGAAATAACCAAACATGAAATAAAAATATCAGAATCTGACCTGATATTTAACAATATTCGAATGGGTTCTACATCCCTATATTGAAATATCTAAAAATCTGAAATACTTAATCAGAACCTGAATGGGTATCCGAACGCCCGGGCCTACCAATGGGATTGTGAGAATCTCGTATTTCTGTATCTAATGATGCTCTGTATTTTCGGTATCGGCGACAGTCTCTCCACTCTTTTTAGTTTTTACCTAATGACTTTAGTTGACGTGGGTGACAAGAAACAACCGAAAGAGAGGTTAATTTCCACCGCTCGAAAATTCTGATGTGGTTCGAAATCGCCGTCGATCGATGTAACTACAGAGGAATGTTTTTTTTTGGGCAGTGACAAGAAGAGAAAACAAAATCTTAAAATTTCTTGTGCTATAGGGCTTTTAGGGTTTGCGATGTTGGTCAACCACTTTAGGAACCAAGATTATGTATAATAAAACCAAACTTTCTGAGTAAAATGTGCGGTAGAGATGAACTCAAACACAAGTTTTGTTTCTCCTTTTCTGTCGTTTATAGACTGGAAATCTTGAGTTAGGCGGAAACAAAACAATGAATCGACATATATATATTTTTTTTTGTTGTTGATCAAGGCGATTATTTCCCTTAAGTAACGTCCCTTCACATCAAATATGTAACTCACAAAGTATACTAGTAATCAAGTAATGTAAACACTGCAACGTATGATAAAAACCATTGAAAAAAATATCACTTAAATATGTTGAATAGAGTTACAATACCATTAAACCAACAAAACTGATAATATTATTGCAGTGTCGCGTTGACAATTTGCTTATTCTATAGGTTACTAATCTTTAAAAAAAAAATTATCCAAAACAAACAAACCAAACATAAAATAAGCAATTAGTGCATGCATGATAGTAGAAATCAAGCACTATTATCGGGCTCAATCCGTGCTTGGCCTGGGTTAATGGTATTGCAAAGCCATACACATGTGGCGACTGTGATCGCCACAAGGAGGGCGGCTGCGGTTAGGCCTATGATTGTGAACGTATTAATCTCCATACTGTGTCTCAAACCTGCACACACACTCCAAAGTTTATTCTTTGAACTATATATCTCCTCCTTTTTCTTGGGTGCAAACTTATATATATATATTTTCCTTGCCGCGTGTATAATATACATATATCCTTTAGGTAATTTCTGAAAATGAATCGGTGGAATATTGAAGTTTTACATTTTGTCATTAAGGAATACTGGCTAGAGAAAATTGGAAAGGTTTAGATTTAGTCATTAAGGAGCACGTGACTGATATTAGTAGCTAGAAAGTGTAAAAAGAAAATGGATTTTTTACATTTTGTGTTGATTGTCATACCATAATATGTTATGTACATACGATATGCACTATTAATTGAACCCTACTTTCAATATTAAGAAAAAAAAATTGTTTTAAAAAATTCTATAATTTTGATATTTTCGTTAGCTGTGGTGTGTTTAAAAAAAGAGAGAAGCTATGTAGTAAAGGCATAGAATGTGAGAAGCATATGTGAGACACAAATGTACACAAGGTGGTCTCAAGGTACGTAGATTCAATCTTGTCAACAAGTAACTTTGTAAAGCCTGAGTCAAAATAATCGATTAAAGCAACAATGTTAGAGATGATAAAAGGTCGAGATGCTTGGATTCAAACTCTCAATGTGTAAATTTATTAAAAACAAGATTTCTCCCAAAACTGTAACCCTTGAGAGGGTCTAATTCATCCTCTGAGCAGCCTCCTTGTCTAGAACCCTACCCGTAGTCTTGGCCTGAGACTTGGATCCCATGATTCCACCTCCCCACTTCTCCCGGTACTCGTCATATTTTTCGTTCAAGTTGGCCTATTTAGATCATCTGCGTCACCGTTATCAATATCAACAGAAGGCTAAAGAAAAACATAATGACTTTAATTGACGTGGGACACAAGAAACAACCGAAAGAGAGTTGAGAAAATCTTGATGTTGTTCAAAATCGCCGTAGATCGATCTAACTACACTGGATTTTTTTTTTTTGTTTTTTTGCGAAGTGGCAAGAAGAGAAAACAATATCTTGAAACTTCTTTTGCTATAGGGCTTTTTAGGATTTGCGGTCTTGGTCAACAACGTTAGGGTTCTTAGAAAACCAAGAGTATATTTTAAAACTTTCTGAGTAAAGTGTGCGGTAGAGATGAACTCAAACACAAGTCTTGTTTCTCTTTTTCTGTCGTTTATAGACTGAAAATCTTGAGTTTAGGCTGGAACAATGAATCGACATATTGATTTCTTTTGTTGAAGAAAACGTTTATATTCCTTACACATCAAATATGTAACTCACAAAGTATACTAGTAATCATGTAATGTAAACACTGCAACGTATGATAAAACCATTGAAAAAAATATCACTTAAATATATCGAATAGTCCATGCATGATAGTAGAAATCAAGGACCACTATCGGGCTGGATCCGTGTTTGGCCTGGGTTAACGGTATTGCAAAGCCATACACAAAGCGTGCCGATTATGATCGCCCCAGCGAGGGCGGCTACGGTGAGGTCTACGGCTAAGAAGTTCTTAATCTCCATACTGTGTCTCAGCCTGCGCGCGCACACACACACACACCAAAGTTTCTTCTTCTTTTTCTTGGGTGCAAACTATATATATACCTTGACTTATGTATAATTTAGGTAATTTCTGAAAATTATGAATCGGTGGCATATTGAAGTTTTACATTTCGTCATTTAGGAATATTTTCTTAGGGCCTTCAACAGACACGAGCCATCTATAAGATGGTTTTGTTCCGTATTACCATGCATGCATACAGCTAAATTAACTAACGTGCAGGCAAATGTGGTAAATAATTAATTATATATTGTTGCTATTTGCGTATATTTGTTGTTGAAATACCTATTTACCGTATATATATCAAAAATTGAAAAACCGGTTGCTCCATGCTTCGAAAAAGTTGTTCACGTTATCATCCGAATTTTAGGTTATATAGTAAATCACGCAATCACCACCAGTTGTGCCTTGTTCTGCAATGATAAGAAAACAGATGAGTTTCAGACAAGAATCCTGCAGAAAAGCTTATTAGTTCCTCTAGAGTTACAAACCTGCTCAGTGAGTTATGTAACATGGTTAAGACCATACTTCACAAAGATTGGCTTCTTTGATTCAACAGGCTTTCCCTCAGCCTCAGTCTGAGGCTTCTTGAGAAGACGTTCTTTCTTGGTTGCTTTGTCTTCAGGCCTGTACTTGAGAAGAATTTTGCACATAGAAGTTGCTGCAGTTATAAAAACATTGCGTTGAATTAAAACAGAGCTACAAAAGGCAAAGAGACTGAAGACCTAAGTTCTTGTCAAGGGTCTTATTAGTGAACTGGTTGAGTGCAGGTGGGAACTTCAACCTCTGTTTCAGTATACGCTTCTGCCTCTGGAATGCTCCTTCCGACACCAAACTCCTTTGGATGCCTCTCAAAGAGAGGGTTTGTTACTTTTTCATGAGACCAAGACAACATTTCATAACTAAGAACAGATACAGATAGACGCAAACCCATAGCATCTTCAGGAAGAGCAAAACAAATACCACATAACGGCTTCTTCTTGGTAGCCACTTTGACTCCTTTCTTTGGGGCCTAAAACCAAGTAGGTCGAACGAGACAGGAGAAAGATATGAAATACAAACTTGTGTTGCAAGCAAGAGCTATATACCAATGTGTAAGCTAAGTTAGCTTAGCTAACAAACAAATAGACTAAACAAGTACTCATCAGTTATAGTCCGAGTATAGAGAGGACAATACAATACAAGTATGATAGCTTTAATATGCTTTTTTGTTCTTCTCAGCATCTAAACAAGAGCACTAAACTTGGAATCCCTTGGTTTTCAGATACACATACAGCCTAGGCCATGACTTGGTCATATATAATATTTTGGAGCAAGACTCATTGCACTGTTTTGGCTTGCACTCACTATAGCTGCGAACCCACCACATAAACTTCATAATTTTTATGTCTTACACTGCAAAGTTATTAGCATTATGTTTCTTTTTCTTTTTGAAACAGGTTTTACACAATTATCTTGGAAAATACTTGTTGATTTATATTTAGTTCCAGAGATATCTCTGTACTAACTAATAATTTGCCTCTCTTTGTCTTCTGCACAAAACACAACACAGTGACCAAACGGTAATCTTTCTCTTCTCTTCAAATCAGATATCTCTACCTCAGGGGACTTGTCTTGTTGGTTCTCATGTGAAATAACTTGAGGGGACGATCTTTGATGGGGGAGTATTAACACTAAACACCTTGTATGACAAAACTAAGAGTTGTATAATGTATATATGGTCCACTTACAGTGTTGTTGGCTTGGAAGTTTTCTACTGTTGACATACACTGACTACATTCACCAGAGGAGTCTTTCCAGTGCTGAGTACTACATGAACTTTTTAAGTAAAGAAGAGGGATATGTTGCCATATAAACAGTTGGCCCGGAAACAAATGGCACGGAAACATATACATCACTGTGAAAATAAACTTTTTTGGCAGTAGACCACAGAACTTTTGGTAAAAGGAAGGCGGATATGGTTAGTAGATTCTTCTAATGGCTAAATCTCAATTTGTGGAAAGCCTTGGATGGGTTCCTTATGAAAACGTATATTTTTATTTTTGGGTATAGAGTAGACTTTTCTTCTTATACATCTAACAGAAAAGACCAAGTAAAGTCCTCCAGTACAGTTTGGAGTATGTTATTGCCTAGTAGCGGTCAGAATAAATCAGATAAAATTTTGGTATCCAATGTTTCTGCCTAATCTGCGAGATAAGTATGCAGAGATAGATGATAAGGTGTGGAGCAAAAGAAAAATAAAACTCACTAGCTTCTTTACAAAGACAGATGTAACTGAGCAAAGACAAGGAAAGTGGGGTGGTATGTACCTTGTTTCAGGCCATTCCAAAACCATCGTCAAATGTCCATAATCATAAAATGATTACTCTCACACATCGAGTTTTAGTTAACTAACACTATGTAACATGAAAGGAGAGGAAGAAACAGGGTGGTCCAAATCATCAGTAACGTTTTCATATTTGCCAGCTATGATATTTTCTTCAATATCATCGATTCTTGACACATTATTACAGTACCAAGCAACACTGTAAGAAGCTAATGTTAAACTAGGACAGAACAATGTTTTTCCAAAGATTTGTCAAAGCTATATATATACAACTATTGATCTTACACTGATTAAAAAAACAGAAAAGAGGACATGAATGGCAACGGGATTGTTGGAGATGATGATAGTTTAGAAAGTCAACCTGATAGGTATTGTATAAGAATAGATGAACAAGTACACAAATGTTGTGCTTCGGGAACAAGACAGTTTCTTATAATCCATTACAAGTGCAGAACATTTTATTGGAAAATAGGAGGAGACGGTACATACATAATAGGAGACTTTTAAAAATAGAGAGAGATTTCAAAGATTGAAGGATTGAGAATATAAAATTTTAGAGTGATAAGGATGGCCGATCTAGAGGACGGTCGATACTTGTGACGGCTTCGGACCACTCAACAGTTGCCCAAATCTCGCCAGTTTCCTTACGCCTCTTTAAAGAGATCTCTGCACACCGAATCTCCCATTTCCAGTTAACAAGACAGTCCCAGAAGAGTAACATGTTGGGACCAGAGTTGCTCAGTTTGTGACCGGGAAGCATATCGTCAAAGTATTCGGATGGCAAACCACGACCATAGTTGACCACTCTGGAGGCACAAAGGGCCGCCCTTAAATCTTCCAAGCCCATAACTTGTCTCCAGTTCATAACACCCGCAGACTCCAGTTCACTTGCCTCACACCACAATATCCACCCATCAGTTACACAAGAGTAGATGACATTGTCTATCACATGCCAACCCTTTCTGAATCTGTTGGTATCCGAATTCCCTGTTTTCCATATGCGTTGACTCGGAATGTAACTCCAACTATTACCATCCTCATTCAAACCGAAAATCTTCTTTGTCTTGTCCACCTCTATCACCACGCTTTCGTGCATGAAGGAAGGAGAGTAAACATCTTGTTGCGGCGGATGTGGTTGGTTTGACAGTGCACCCCATGTCTGCCTCTTTGGATCGAAAACCTCTACTACCCATTTGCGGGGATTTGATTCCTCGCAACCTCCAAACACATATATCTTCCCGTCCACCACGCCAGCAGCAGCAGAAGCTCGAGGTAACGCCATGGGAGGGAGATTAGTCCACTTATGAAATCTGCAATCCAGGAAAAAGACCTTGGACGATCGCTTCCAGCCAATCATCCCACCGATCACATAGATACCCCAACCATGTGCCACCACCGAAGATGCTGCCGGAGGCTGATACAAGTGTGGCCGGATCGGAAGCAGCCGGTTAGGATGATGGGCTTTTGGGTAGAAGGCGTACCAGCGTACAAACGGGTCTGAAGCGATGCTTAAACATAAATAGATGCAGTGTTGGGTGCAACCCATTAGGGATCGGGCTTGGTATAACTCCGGGGAAAGCATTAGAGAGCGGTGCAGCTTGGAGACTAGGTATAAGGATCCGTGGTCCAATCTTGGGACAAAGGCCAAGCAATTCATAACGATATCATCTGGCAACACAGATAACTTACACCCCTTCTGAAGACAGTACTTCTTCTTCTTCTGTTTCTTCCTACTATTCATCAATGTCTTTTGTTTTGCTGCTTTGTGTCCACCCTCTTTGCCAGAGATCGACAACATGTTTTTTTTTTTCCAAGAAAAAGCACTGCTCTAACTTGTATATAAAGGGTACTCTGAATACTATCCGAATAAGGAACAAAACTGTCGTTTAGAAAAAAGGAACAAAACTATAATATTTACATTTTTATGTTTGGTTCGTTTTTCTCAATAATATTTAACCCTATCAGTAAGATCTTTTAACTTTTCTTTTCTAACTTAGAGTTGAACATTTTATTCCGTAAAATTTGATTTGTTTTGTTATTTATTTCAGTTCAAACAAAAAAAAAATTGTGTTTGATCTGGAATGGTAAAATCTGATATCATATTGCAGATAATATTATTAGAGCATCCACATTGGTGAACCTTCCATTCACGATTTTCAATGTTAATTTTATTATTTTTTATTTATTTTTTTTTTGATTATTTAAAAAGAAAAATTAATCAACCAACCAATCGCGGGCCGCCATGTATTGTGGAGTCCGCGAAACAGTGTTGAACCCGTCTCTTACTAGTGAATTTTCTTGAACCGGGTTCAACATTGTTTCAATATTATATTATTTTATTTTTTTACAAAACTTGTGAACCCCTCCCCTAAAACTTTAATGGAGATGCTCTCACAATAAGGAAGCGTGTTGATTCCTTTCTTTCATATTAATACAAAGATTTTTTTCTTTTTTAAATTCGCTTTTAATTCTCCAAGACTGAGCCAAGCGGTGTACGGCCACACACACAAGTCTTTGACTTTATCCACTCTTTATTATCTCTTCTCCTCAATTTTGAGACTTCTTATGCGAGAAAATGCATGCGATCGATTTCAAAGAGATTCAAGAAAAGCTCTCAGATAGTTTCCGGCCATGGCAAAGGTCGTTTCAGTTCTGGGCTCGTGCCTCTGATATCTACACTGGATACAAGGTTATACTTTCCTTTTCTTTTTTTTCACAGTATGTTTCATGCAAGTTGTAAAGTGTGTTGCTTTGTGGTGGTTTCTTAGGTATTTCAACTTCGAGTGAGCTTTGTCAAGGATGTGAAGAAGCAAGAGGAAATGTGGGAGACGCAGCATGAACTTGCTGCTCAAAAAATCTACAATATGTGCTCTGACCTTGGTGGTTTCTTCCTTAAGGTAGTACTAATGTGAAAATTCTTACTTGGGATTTTTCTTGTTTGGTGTGCTTAGACTGTTATAGGTTGCACAAATTCTAGGGAAGCCTGATCTGGCACCAGCTGCTTGGGTTAGAAAGCTTGTCACTTTGTGTGATCAAGCTCCTGCTACACCATTCGACTCAATTCGACTTGTCCTGGAGAAAGAGTTAGGTAAAAGCATTGGTGAAGTGTTTGAAACTTTTGATGATAAGCCTCTTGGGTCTGCTTCTATTGCTCAGGTACTAGATGATGAATCATTCACTTCTTCAGGGGTTAAGAACCACATTCACCTGTTGTATAGTTAGTTTGAGATGGAAACTGAGTAACAGCAATTTAAGCAAGACATACATTTTCTTTCACTCTTTATCTTTGTTGCTTCTGGTATAGGTTCATCGTGCAAGAGTAGAGGGAGAGAAGAGGGATGTTGTTGTAAAGGTGAGAATAATCATTAGACAACTGAAAGCTTCCTAACATTTTTTCATTAGTGTCTGAATCTGGAAGCCACATGTTTAGGTTCAACATCCTGGCGTTGAGAAACTGATGATGACAGACATACGGAACTTGCAAATATTTGCATTATACATGCAGAAAACAGATATCAAATTTGACTTGTTCTCTTTAACAAAGGAAATGGAGAAGCAGGTACTATGTCTTGTAAGGAGATCTGGTTAGTGAATTTTTACTACCTTCAAATCACTAGAAGTTCTTGTGTGTTTCAATGTTTCAAGATTGAGTATGAATTCGATTTCAAGAGAGAGGCTAATGCAATGGAAAAGATCAGACGTTTTCTTTATGATAACAACAGAAAGAGTCCTGTTCTAGTTCCCAGAGTGCTGCCACATTTGGTGACTAGGTACTTGTTCTTATATTTACTTCAATAATCTTTTTAAAGTTGTCTTGTTTCAGTGATCATGAATACGGTTTCTGTCCTTTATGACAGAGTCGCTTTTCCTTAAAGATTCTTTTAACAATTTAGTGCTGATCAGAGATAACCATAATGCTCACAGGAGGGTTCTGGTGATGGATTACATCAATGGAATCCCAATCTTGAGACTTGGTGATGAGATGGCCAAAAGAGGGATAAATCCTCGTGGTAAGATGGCAGAGGCAGCAAAACTGTAAGCTCCTACATTATCTTATGTTCTAGGAAGGGCCAAGCTCTCTCTGCTTCTAATCTCTTGTTTCTTGGCTAGTATTTGGATCTTGTCATGATGCGGAACTGGAAAATGTTTCTATTTGTCTTACTTCCACAGAAATATACTTAGCAGTTTGTCTCAAGCATATGGCCAAATGATACTGAAGAGTGGTTTCTTTCATGCTGATCCACATCCTGGAAATATCTTGATTTGTAAAGGTTCAGAGGCAAGTCATCTTTTGTTTCTACCTATTCTCCTTAGTAGTTTCTTAACTGTGGCCTTTTGATTTGTTTTGCCGTTTATGTATAGTTGACTTGTGATCTTGTTTCTCGTTGTCAGGTTGCACTGCTGGATTATGGTCAAGTGAAGGAACTACCTGACCACTTGAGACTTGGTTATGCAAATTTGGTCATTGCCATCGCTGATAACAATGCCTCATTGGCATCACAGAGCTTTAGGTAACTCAAAAATCACTATTACCTTTGGGACTTGTTTGTCCTATCTATAAGTGACTACTTTGGTCTACACAAACTCTTTTAGAGCAAGCATGGGATTTACTCTTTGGTGATAAGCCTTTGTTAACTTATGCTGGTTACAGTCACCTGGTCAGATTAGTGTAGCATATGATCCCTTGATTGTTTCCGTGGTTGAATATATAGGGAACTCGGTATAGTTACATTTGCCAAGTGTGAGAATGAGCAGCAAGAACGTCTCCAGTTAGCAAAAACAATGTTTGACACAAAGATGCCTCCCGGTGTAGAAGTTCTGCAACCTTTCTCAGAAGACTCTTCCATCAAAAAGATATCCGTTGAGGTAAATGTACAAACACCTCTTTATCAACCAAACAGTTTTGTGTGTGTGTTTGGATATGTTGCAAAAAAAAACTGTTTGTTTGTTTGTTTGTTGGGGGTAGGGATTTCCAGAGGAGCTTTTCTCTGTTCTTCGGACGGTGATTCTGTTAAGAGGTCTCAGCGTAGGGATTGGGCTTAACTACTCGTGTGCTCAACAGTGGAAGCCTATTGCAGAAGAGGCTTTGCTTGCATCTGGAAGACACTCACCAGGTTAAGACAATGAACTGACTCTTCTGTTGTGTTTTTCAATTGTTTAGCAAAAGCTGTTTTCTAATGGAAGGTAACAACACTTCAGGTAGAAAGCAGAAGCGTAGATTTAGTTCTATGAGGAGGCTATACTCAAGAGGTTAACAACACAAACACAGAACAGAGTTGATCTTCTTTTTTTTTCTCTTGCAAATGTACAATCAAGGCACCAAGTTGTCTATACATGCAAATGTCCAGTGACCCAAAAAAACTATTCAACAGTCGGTTTCACATTCAGTAATGAGAAAACACGCGTCAATGTTCATGAAAGGACTTAGATCCCTTGCAGAATTCTCAAACCCTTAAATTTAATAAGTAACCACAGGGATGGATGCTCAAGAAAGAAAGGAACTTGTACAATCTATGAGCCATCACATTGTTTTACTTCCCACTCTAATAGCCTAGCTTAGTATCTTCTCTTAGGGATGTTACAAACGAGGACGAGAGCCAACCATTCTTCTTTGCATGTTATGTTCCACATAGTCACTAAACTTCTGCTTTGCATTTGGGATGTCTAAAGTAAGATCTTCAAGCCCGTCTTTGACTCTAGTGAACACTCTACATTAATTTTGAAAATAGCGTATTTTAGTACCAGTGTCTTCATGCGCTGCTACAGTTCATACATACACAAACTGAACTAGGGCTGGGACTTTTTAACCGGATCCGAAACCCGAACCGGATCCGACCCGATATGGACCGGTTCGGGTCGGGTTTGGTATATATGATTTTACCCGATGGATATTTTTATAAATATCCACGGGTATCGGGTCGGGTTCGGGTTTTACCCAGAACCGAACGGGTACCCGTTTTAAACCAAATTCTATGTAAAAATAAATAGAATTGTATCTTCTAGGTGTCAAACCCAGGTTGGAGTGGCGAAATATCAAGCACAATACCACTAGACCACTCCAATATTGTTGTAATGAAATACATATTAATAATATATATACAATTTATATTTATTTTTCATGTTAAAATATAAAAAATAAAATAAAAAATAGAAATAAATAAATAAATATATATATTTCGGGTATAAAGTTGTATAACCGAACCGATCCGGAACCGGTTGGAACCGATCCGAAACCGAACCGTAAGTCGACCAAGTACTCATTGGATATAGTTTCTAAATAACCGAATTACCCGGAACCGAACGGATCCTATCCGAAACCGATCCGAATAACCGAAGTCCCAGCCCTAAACTGAACTCAACAAGATATTGTTTGTAGAAAACATGTTAAAACTTATCAGGGTATCTATATACCATATGAGAAGCTTGTAGGTTTTGGATAGCAAATCTATCAATCCCTTTGAAAGTGAGACGTAAACAACGTGATTTCTTTTATGGCCTCTCCATTTGAACAGATGATGACACTAGAGTTAAGCTCTACGTCACCAAAAACTTGGATTCAATCAAGATTCCTTTGAACACAAGTGATCATTTTAGGTCCACAACTACTAAAAATAAACTAGATAGGATAACATGATATGTACCACGTACTATATTTGTGAGTGGATGCCATAACATAATGCTTATGTTCAAATTATCGGCGAACTTTACGGACAAACAAAAATAATAATAAGCAAAAGAAAAAAAAAGAATGATATGTCGCTTGCATGCATGTAAGAGTTGTCTGCTTTCCCTTCAGAGACTATAATAAGTCTTTGGGAGGCATGTGCTGTGGTTACTCAAATCTTCAGTGTCGTTGTCAGTTTTATCTTTGGTGGAGTGAAGGTGAAGATTTTAATTAATTCCCACTCTTTCATCAATTTTTTTTTTTTGTAATATTTTGTAGCTCACTTTTATATTTGGTTTGTGTTTTGAACAATGTTCAAAAAATTGTTAAACGGTAATCAGGTGTTTTTAGATGATCAATGCTTAGGTGAACGTTAAGGCCACACTTAAACCACAAAAAAAAAACATTTATGTATTAGTTAGATTTATTTTAGAATACTGGTTTTGAATAAGGATGTTATTTTGACAAAAAATTAACATTATTATTGTTGTGTTTTTTTTTATAATACTAATTCTCGTTTTTAGTTTTTTTAACCAACCGTATCATTTGATTGAGTTTGTCCAACGAATAGCATGCTTAAACTGTCAAAACAACCTAACAATTACAAATGGAATCCCGTAAAACCTGTAAATCACGAGACATTACATGTCCCACTTATACTTCCTCTTTACATCTCTAATGCTTTTCACATTAACCTATCATTACCTATTAACTAATGACTTTAAGAGCATAGATTCGTATTTAATTCCCCTGCCGTGTTTGGTGCATTAAGAAGTGGAAATGTAATATGGTGAAAAGAAAAAAAAATGTTACTGTTTTCACGTCATTATCACCAACACCAATCATGAAGAAAATGGCTGAAACGAGTCACAGATAAAATAGTAAGACTAAAAACTTCTATAGCAAGAGCTTAAAACTTGAGAAAAAAAAAAAACATAATAAAAAACAATCACATAATCTTAAAACTACATGGCTTAGTGTTATTTTTTTTGTCAATAACTACATGGCTTAGTTTGATTACCAAATTTTACTATTTTCTTTTTTCATCATTTCATTCTATATTTTTGTACGTTTGCCATTTATGTCTTGGTACTCGATTACTTTGACATGTTCTGTTGTGTCGGTTTATCTTGCTTTTCGTCGATATCTTCCCTAACATGTGCTATAGTATATGGTTGGAGAGTCAGCTCTCAGAATAATAAAGGCTAACGGTTCTGGTACGGACACTTTCTAATGTATTTTAGATTATAGTTTTTTTGCAATATATGCAACTATATATCCTGAAAACATAAGATGTAAAGTCTGATGATGAAATGCATAAGTAAATCATGAGAAATGCAATCTATAGGCAATTCTTTTATATGTTTTTATTTGCACCATTACAATAGGTTATGATTTACATAACATCTCATGCTTTTGTTAAATTCTTTGAGAGTGAAACTGCTATAAATTGATTAAAAAAAAACTATAAAACTTTTTGTTGTTGTTGGTTTGACGTTCTCTAAAATGAGTATATGCTATTAACTAGAATGGTTACTAAGTTTGGATCCTTAATCATTACCTCAAAACCAACTTCCTATTGTTTTTATTCCGGCTAAGCAGACCAAATTGAACTTATTTGAAAAATATAACATTTTCGACCTAATTAGATTGAAGGCTTTTGTTTAATGTCAACAATTGTAACGGATGTAAAGCATTCTATTGGTTCATCCTGAAGATTATTTATTATAGAAGTTCTTTACTAAAGCAGATATAAAAGAGAGTGGGACCTAAACCTAAAAGTCCAATAAGAAATAGTGTGGAGTTCCTTTATATAAACACTCTCAAAGTTTCATCTTCTCTCTATTCCCACTCATACTTTCTTTCCTCCATCTCCATTTCCCTCTTCTCTCACTTAAATCCAAGAGATAGCGAGTGAACAGTTAGTCTGTACTGTAATTATTAGAAGAGAAGAAAAATGCAGACCAAGAGACTCTTTATCTCCATAGTCTCCTTTCTTCTCTATGCTCCATTGATCTTATCTTCACCAGTACCAGACCCAGAAGCTGTTGTGGAAGAAGTTCACAAGTACAAATCTTCTGTCTTTCACATTCTTCTTAAACATTTTACTTCTCATGTAATAATATTCTTGGTTGTGAACTTTCGCAGGAGCATTAATGCGTCGGTTGCAGGAAGAAGGAAGCTAGGTTACCTCTCATGCACCACTGGTAACCCTATCGATGACTGTTGGCGATGCGACCCACACTGGGAGACCAACCGTCAACGTCTCGCAGACTGTGCCATAGGGTTTGGTAAGAACGCTATTGGTGGCCGAGATGGTCGTATCTACGTGGTGACAGACTCAGGAAACGACGACCCAGTGAGCCCCAAACCCGGAACGTTAAGACACGCAGTGGTTCAAGACGAGCCACTATGGATCATTTTCCAACGAGACATGACTATTCAGTTGAAAGAAGAACTGATCATGAACTCTTTTAAGACCATAGACGGTCGTGGCGCGTCAGTACACATCTCTGGTGGGCCATGCATTACGATACAGTACGTGACTAACATCATCATACATGGGATTCATATACATGATTGTAAGCAAGGTGGTAACGCCATGGTGCGGAGCTCACCACGGCATTACGGGTGGAGAACGATATCGGACGGTGACGGTGTCTCGATCTTTGGAGGGAGTCATGTTTGGGTTGACCATTGTTCGTTATCTAACTGTGAAGACGGGCTTATTGATGCTATAATGGGCTCCACGGCTATTACTCTTTCTAACAATTACATGACGCATCATGATAAGGTCATGTTGCTTGGTCATAGTGACACTTACACTCGTGACAAGAACATGCAAATCACCATTGCTTTTAACCATTTTGGTGAAGGCCTTGTTCAAAGAATGCCAAGGTAAAATATATACTCCCTCCGTTTCATATTAAGTGTCGTTTTAGAGAAATTTTTTTGTTACAAAATAAGTGTCGTTTTCAACTTCCGATGCAAAATTTATTAATTTTATGTTGCAATTTATTTTTCTATTGGTTGAAATATGGTTAGGTGTATAGGTAATTGTTTTTATATAGAAAATATGCAAAATTAATTATTTTCTTAATCCGTGTGCAAAAACCTAAAGTGACACTTATAATGAAACAGATGGAGTATATAATAATGTTAGATTTTTGTTAGTAAATTAATGTGATTTTGATGTGTGATTAAATTTTTGGGACCATATGTTGGATATGTGTAGGTGTAGACATGGATACTTCCATGTGGTGAATAATGACTATACACATTGGGAGATGTATGCTATTGGTGGAAGTGCTAACCCTACAATCAATAGTCAAGGGAACAGATTTTTAGCCCCGGACATTAGATTTAGCAAAGAAGTGACTAAACATGAGGACGCCCCTGAAAGTGAGTGGAAGAGTTGGAACTGGAGATCCTCTGGTGACTTGTTGCTAAACGGTGCGTTTTTCACGCCTTCGGGTGGTGCTGCCTCATCTAGCTATGCCAAGGCTTCGAGTCTTGGGGCTAGACCGTCTTCTCTTGTTGGACCGTTGACGGTTGGTTCTGGTGCATTGAATTGCCGTAAGGGTTCCCGTTGCTGATTGTGGCCTTTAGTTGCTCACTTAAGTGTATTTAGCCAATTTATAAGCATTATATAGAAAAGGCAATTAAAGCCACCAATTAAGGGGTTAAGTTATAACTTTCAATACCCCCTTTAATTACTCTCTTTTGATTTTTCTTTTTGGGGTAAAGTTGAGGAGAATATAACCTCTGGCTTCACTGCTCTTAGGACCCATCTAAGGATTTTCTGTTTTAAGGTATCTTTTATAAGGTTAAAAGTGTAGTGACAAGTGCAGATGTGTTGATCTTCATATTAAATGTAATATAATTTATATCTTCTGTTTTTTTTTCTCTCATAAATGTCTATAACAATGATGAACACAACACAAGCAGCCCTTATGGAAATTGTAGTTACAAACTTACAATGCACATTCAGAACTCAGGAAGCATGGAATGTTCTCTAACATGGGTAGCTTTTTGGGTCAAAGGTGTTCGAACCAATTAATGTCTGACAAAAGCCATAGACTCTGGTCTGTGGTTAAATACAAATAATTCAAAAGGAAGAAAAACTGGAGCAGTCATGTGTCTCAGCAGCCCTACTTTTGATGGACTGGTCTAATATTCGTGTATTGACTACTGTCCACTGATTGTGGATATATTTTAAATTTTGTAACAACTAAAATAACTACCCATTGTAGGTCAGTACGTTTGGGTTATCTAGTTTTGAATTTTTGATATTTAAGTTATAAGAGTCTAATATCCATTCGGGTATTTTATATATTGGGTTGGGTTTGGGTGTTTTTAATTAAGGTTTAGTTATTTTGGGTCGAGTTAGGATATTTTAAATTTTGAAAAAACATATTTTTAAGTAATTATACTTAAAACTTTACAATTAACTGATTTTTAATTGTTAATAGGTTGAAGGATTAATAAGTTTGGAAACAAAATCTTGAAAATAGAAAAGTATTAAGTTAGTTGTTGTTTTGAAAGTTTTAATGCAACTTTTATTAATGCATGAAACATGAAGTTTGACATGTATTTTAAGTAAATAGCAAATTACTTTATCCGCAACTATAAGTATATTTTCTAATTTTAAGTCATGTACAACATTACTATAAATATTTTAATAAAATAAGAGAAATAAAGTAGAAATATAAAGTTAAGTATAAATATGTTTGGTCATCTTTGAATATCCATTCGGATTTGGATATTACATGTTTGGGTTCGAATATCCAATCTCTCTTAAAGCAATATCCGTTAGGGTATTTTGCTACATTAGTTCGGATTACAGTTTAGATTTTTTGGATCAGATTCAGATTCAAATATCAGATAAAATGTTCAATCCTAACCCAGTGTATTCATTTTCATTCATAAAACTAACCAATATAATACACTTTTTTTCTTGGCATGTCATGTCACATGTGGAAGGGAAAAAAAGATCTTGTGGCTACTAGTCGCAAGAAAAGATGTGATGTAGTTGGTGTGTTTATTGTGTGGGTAGGTTTGAATCTGTAAGTCAGTAATGCAGAATATAGAGTTATAAACTTACAAAGATAGTCTTCCCTTCTATTCTTTTGTCATGATATAACATCAAAGTTGTTAGAAGAATTTGACATTGATGTCTTCTTTTACCATATGATTCCAAACCTGATAGATTTGAAACTCAAAACAATTACGGTTTATAAATCGGATTATATAGTTTGAAAACCGAATGATCCATCCATGCATACACTACTGGGTCCGAGGTGGGTATTTTTGTGTTGCTGTCCCAAGGATTGGTTTTGTTCCAAACACATGAAGTTGTCATGTTTTTATTTCAGAACCTTGAAGTCTTAAACCCTGTAAAACTCAAAACCCAAACTATCTAAACCAAACCAAACCAAACCAAGCCCATTCCAATCAAATGGTCCAATATTGAGCCCAATCAGATCATTTTTTAATTATATTCAACGTATTTAATTCATTTTTTCTTTTTTCACTTGGGTATTGAACAATTTTCTCTTGCTCTCTCTGCGTCCCCCTCTCCTTATCCCTATCTCTCTCACACCATTCCTCTGCAATGGCTTCTTCAATAGTAACCTCAAGCTTCAAGCCTATAGCCATGGCAGACTCTACCTCTTCCACCATCTTCTCCCACCCTTCACTCTCCACCATCTCTTCTCACTGCTCCCTCCTCACCCTACGCACAAACCTCCCTCTCTCCTTCTCCCGCGTCTCCCTATCTCTCACAACCAAAACCCATCTAAAGAAGTCACCTTTTGTCTCGTTCGTCGCTCAAACTTCGGATTGGGATGGGGAAGAGGAAGGTGGGGATGTGAGCGCTTCGGTCGCCGTTGAGGAGAACGAGGTTGAAGCTACAATCTCTGAAGGGGAAGGTGATGTGAGTGAAGGAGGAGACTTTCAGGAGCCACCGGAAGAAGCGAAGCTATTCGTAGGAAACTTGTCTTACGACGTTGATAGTCAAGCCTTGGCTATGCTCTTTGAGCAAGCCGGTACTGTTGAAATTGCAGAGGTGAGTATGACTTTGCTGCTTCCTTCTTGTGCTTTAGTGATTGGTGCGTTTGTGTTCATTGTGCATTGCTTAAGGACAGGTCATGTCATGTATGTTCTGTGTATTGAAATGTTCATCAAATGGATGAGACAAAGTGAAGTTCTTGTCTTTTAAGTTGTTTGAAGCATCTATTGCTTGAGAGAGTACTATTGAAGTGATCAAGATTGTGTGGATTGGATTTGTAATCCTGACGTGTTCTTTGGATTCTTGTGGTTGAAGGTTATATACAATAGGGAGACAGACCAGAGTCGTGGGTTTGGATTTGTGACAATGAGTACGGTGGAAGAAGCTGAGACTGCTGTTGAGAAGTTCAACCGTTATGTAAGTTTTTATATGTTCCTTATCATAATCTGATCTTGATATTGGCGGCCTCATTGGCTCTTAATCCGACCAAAGTTTTCGTCTTTCTTCTCTAAGAACGCAGTTTTCTTTTCTTTTTTGTCCATGGAGTGCTATTTACTACCTATCCCCATTTGTTGCATTTGCATGGAGATTTTATCACTGAGACATTTTGGCAACAAATGGGGATTCTGTTTTGCGAGAAGATTACTGAGCATCTATTTTCACGTTTTGTCAGGATTTGAACGGACGGCTTCTGACAGTAAACAAGGCAGCACCAAGAGGATCACGTCCAGAACGTCAACCTCGGGTATACGAACCTGCATTCAGAGTCTATGTGGGAAACCTACCATGGGATGTGGACAACGGTCGTCTAGAACAAGTTTTCAGTGAGCATGGCAAAGTTGTGGAAGCTCGAGTGGTTTATGACCGTGAGACAGGTCGTTCACGTGGGTTCGGTTTTGTAACAATGTCTAACGAGACTGAACTCAATGACGCTATAGCTGCTCTTGATGGACAGGTACCTTCCTCTTCCTCTTCCTCTTTCTCACATGGTTTATGCTCATGTTAATGCAGATTTTGTGATGATATCTCTTAATCGATATTTTCTTTGATGTCTACATTTTGCAGAACATGGAGGGTAGAGCAATCAGAGTGAACGTAGCGGAGGAGCGTCCAAGGCGTGGATTTTAAGGATTGAGATTTCTTTTGTGCCTTCTCCCTCTCTCTATCTATCTCTTTGCATTTTGTTTAGACGAGATTCTTACACTCTTTGATGATTTTTTTGTTCTTGTCTGAACTCTGCCTTCTTCTATAGCACATCACTGCCTTCAGTACCTTGACATACAAATTAGTTGACACCTAAGACTTGAAAGGTTGGTGATGTATGGTTAGTGAGTCTTGGCTCGTAATCACTCTTCGATATAAAAAAGAAGAAGAAAGAGATAGAATATCTTAACATTTATTCCGATAATATCCATCATTCATCAAGCAAGCATAATCAGGATTTATTAATATTAAAACATAGTTTAACCTGATAGATAAGAAGTTCCAGAATCAAAAGCCACACATTAAGCCTCCTTCTCTCCAGTAAGGAGGTCCATCACTACCCCTTTAATGCTTCCATTGTTC
This sequence comes from Moricandia moricandioides, assembly GCA_905132885.1. Lineage (NCBI taxonomy): Eukaryota > Viridiplantae > Streptophyta > Magnoliopsida > Brassicales > Brassicaceae > Moricandia > Moricandia moricandioides. The sequence continues at coordinate 52,858 of CAJHQQ010002878.1, forward strand.
TTCTTCAGAAGCTTCTTGTTCGTCACATCATCACAGAAGCCCTGCAAAATTCCACCTTCTCAACAACACCATTTGCAAATATTTGATTATAAAGTGCACACACTCACCATTTCCTGAAGCTCCTCTAAGATAGGATCCCACTCGCTAACTCCACAAAGAGCGTCAACAGACTGCTCCAAGTTGTACTCGTTATCCCTTAAGATCTCTTTGTTCAAATCAATCTCTTTGAAACCCATTTTCTCTAGCTCCTTGAGCATTTTTATCTCCACGTCGTTCATCTCAATATCCTCTTGAAGAAGAACAGGGATGTCCTTTGTAGATGACGAACCACCACCCAAGGCCTCAACAGTAGGCATGTTTGGGAACTCGATCATGTTGAATGATGACGAAGATGAAGATGGTGTAAGAGTAGCAGGCTTAACTTCACCAACTAGCCGGTCATCTTTTTCTGGGATTTTTCGTCCAGCAGCTTCCCCTTCTAGATCAGCACCTTTCACTGGCCCATGGTTAACACTGGAGCTGCCATCTTGTGCTGGCTCATGATTCACATTGATCTCTGTAAATTCTCTTGAAAATTCTTCATCAGGGGAGACATTCAAGTTCAGTCCATGAAACTCATTCACAACAGAACCCTTCAAGGATGCATCAACCTAACAACGCGACCAACAAAAAAAGGTATCAAAGACATTTTGATAAAGAAAATGATACTCAACGGAAAGACCAGCAAAGATAAGGTAAGTACATGTATCAACACCCAAACACGTTGCCCAAACTTAGCACCACTAGAGGTAGCCATCCTCCAATAAGAAATGTATCGACCAGGTAACTCTGGTGCAACAAAATCAACTTTCACGTCCAGCTCACTGTCGATAGGCGCACCCTCCTCTGGAATCTGCAGTCATGTTGAGACCAATAAACAACTAATAAAAAACTATTGCCAGTTTGAGCAGAAAATACAAACGACATAATTGACATGTAAGTGGAACTTAAGGGTAGGAATCGCGCAGAAGAAGTGGCAAAACTAAGAAAATAGTTTCTAACCTGTAAATCAACTGACAATGAGTTGCTGAGTCTATCCCCGCCAATCCAGACAATCTGTGTACCATGCGGCCACACCATCAAACCATTGTTCCTCATTTTCCAAATCTTAGTGAATTGAGCAGATGGAGCAAAAACTGTTCCATCAAGTACATTCACATCAAGCACAAAGCGACTGTCAGGTTTAGGCCGAGTGCACCTGAAATGCAAACCTCCATGTTGTGGTTGCGGCACAGGGCCCACCCACGGGTTCGAAAACTATATGGGAGAAAAAGAAAGGTAAGATTTTCATATAGCTACACTACAGAAAGAGACGCACAGAAAAAGGAATCATAAACATAGAAGAAGAGCAATACTGGGGTAAGCTGTCCTTTAAAGGGATGTAAATGTTGAACTGAGGCGGGCTTATCCATTCTTGTGTAATCCCCTTCTTTACCCATCACCGAAAAGCAGATGGTGCACAGATCATAGTCTTCTTTGCTGCAAAATATTCACCAGAAAAAAACAAATAAGCAAAACAAATTTCTAAGAGTCTATAGTTTCTACATTTGCTAATAAAAGCCTCCTTACACTTTAGACTTAAATCTAGGCCCAGTTATTGGAAGAACTCCACAGCCATCACAGCGGATGCCCTTATGGAAGACACCCAGTGAGTTCCAGTAATCACCATTGCTGCTCTTTTTGGAATGACATACACGCCGGGGATGCTTTTTGAAGCTCATTGGATTTGGACTGGAGTCCTTCACGTTACTGCCACTGAAGGGACATTCGTTGAAACTAGCACCCAGTCCACAGGAGGTTGGTACAGGACCAGAAGTCTTTGAAACAGCAAAGCCAGTTGGTTCATTCAAATTAGCAGGCTTTTTCCCGGTTTGGCTCTTCTTAGAGATATCCTTCTTTTCACCAGGAGGAGGACCTGAAGAACCAGGCTCAGTAACAGGTGAGCAAGGACTACCTTCCTGAGGACCAGAGAGTTTCCCTAGCTTGGATATACAATCAAACAGCTCACCAACCACAGGGCTAGCAGATACCGCTTTAGATGCAAGGTCAATATACACCTTGGATATGGTTTCACGCATCGGGTTAGGTACAGCCATCAGAACATCATTTATACCCTTCTGGATTTCGGAAACCGGGTTCAAGCTATTAGGCATGGCCGAAGCTGTTAAACTCCCACTACTCTCTGGAGCAACGGAGTTAGTAGGCACACCAGTATCGAACTGCACATGAATCTTCAAGAACTTAAGGCGCTGATTCGTGACATCAAACAAGTCACTGTCATCGACCAAAGCCACCACGTCCCCATCTTCATCAGAGTAAGTCAAAGAGAAATCAGCATCCACAGGGAAATTAAACAGAGCAGCGATCTTTCCCCTAAGAGAAGCCATGTCAAGATCAAGCAGTCCATTAGCTTTGACAGGCACCCTGAAGCGCCTAAGCACACCTCCATAGCTCACCTGAAATGATCACGATCAAGCAACCTTAATACTAGTTTGATACTCAACTACGATTCTAGCAGATACAGTTTCGAAGATCCGATTCAACTTCACGAGGGATAGACAGTTCGATCGATGGAGATAT
>CAJHQQ010002879.1:0-55461 GCA_905132885.1 Moricandia moricandioides
CATCTTACATAAGCCTAAGTAAGAGTTGGCATATTTAAAGACCATGTTAACTCATTCGCGTGTTGAGATCTGGAAGAGATGTCGGTTTTCCCTATAAATTGTAAAATATAATAGAGTTATAGTATATTATTTATTGGTTTGATAAAAGAAATTTAATATTATATATATAATGAGTAGCCTTTAACATATTCCTACCACATATAATATAAACTTCCTAATCCAAATCTAAGAGCATTGGAAAATAGTAATAATGGAAATACGCTTGAATTGTTATTGTTTGCTATTTAAGTGTTCCATTATTTTTAATGGGTTCAGGTTTCACGGTCAATCTTGGTCCCTAACACTACATTTTTTACGGCCAATATATGTCAATATTCTTCCACGCGAGAAACATGAGAGCCACAATCTGCATCACAAAGCTACAATCACGTTATGTCCGTGGACATATGTCAATATGGACAATCAATCATCAAAGAAAAACTTAACTTGAAAAGTAAGATGAAACATACCTTTCTATTTGATAATGGCATACCTCTGAGGGTGTAAACAAAAAAATCTGCAATCCACCAAAGACAAGCTTCCTTAATATTTGATAGTTGAAACACATTACTAAAAAATGACCTAAAACGTGAGCATTATTACTAAACTCCTCTGTAATTGGTTAAATTATAATAACTCAAAATTTCCAGCTGTGAAAAATAAAAACACAACTTAAAATTCTGAACTATAGTAATAAACTCCACTGAATGGAAACAATAACCCTTTAAACCCAATCCTAAGTAATCAAAACCATCATCACCAGTATATATGTTTTTAAAAAAATGATGTAATAAACCAACACCCAAAAAAAGTTACTACAAAAAAATAAATTAAAACAAAATATCAAAAGCCATTGGCTTTACTGTATGGTGATCAAAAACGCTACCTGCCTCAAACTCAATTCCAGTTCATAGTAAATAACTATATTTTTAAGCTTAGATTCCTTCAGTTCATGTATTGTTCATTGATTAATAATTATACCGCCGATTTAAATATATAAAAAAAAATTAAAATTAATTATAAAATAAAATATTAGGATAACTAATTTCATAATATAATTTTAAATTATTAAAAATCCAAAAAATTATATTAATTCTAATAAACCAATGAATAATATTAAACTAAATAAAAGCTAATCAAGTGATCAAATCATCGCTTTCACCAGTAGTCTTGAGATATTCATCTTCCAAATCTTCATCTATTCAAATATTAAGATATAATTCTTGAGAGGAGTCTAGCGAAGTATTTTTTTACATTCTAATTCTAAAGAGATATATACGAGGAATGATATACCATCTAGTCTTTTATATCTTTAATATATATAATAATAATATATATACTCTATTATATAATTATGTAATATATTTAACTTTTGTTTCACATTTTAATATTTAGAATATTAATTAATGAGTCTAGACATTCTCAATTATTTTTTTTATTTTATCTGATAATATATTAACTCTCAAAATAAAATTATTTGTACTCCAATGTATTTCTAAAAAGTAATCTCTAAATATGAGCAAAAATCGATATGAATTCTATTTTTTCTCTATAAATAGACGGAAAAAATCGCACTATCGATTCTATGAGCATCTCAAACCCATCCACATATATTTGTCTCCATAATAGATTTTATAAACAAAACATAATCCCTTCCCACCACTATTTCTTCAAAAATACAATCTATTATTTCTTATATATTATTTAGAGAATTAAAAAAGTCATTCTTTCTAAATTTATTTTCTCATTTATTTAAGAATGTCTATGATTTTTGAAAAAACATCTTGTGGTAGTAAAAATATTTATATTTTAGAATTCTCTATTTATGAATTGTCAAAAATAACTAAACTACATTAAGATTGGTCTTAGAGGAAAAATAGAGTTGAATGGAGAATTGTTTCTAATTTTTCTATTAAAAACAAAATATTTTATGAGGTTGGGAAGCATGTCTTTTTAGTTTTAAGCGAAAAACTATTTCTTTTCTCGTACATCAAGTGATAAATAGAATCATGTCTTTTAGTTTTTTTTTCTTGAACAAAAAGTCAATGTACGAATATATTATAAAACACCAAGCACTTGAGATAACATCATTTATCTTAAAATCTTCAAATATCTAATTAAATATTAAATCGTTTTTGGTAATAAACTCTTTAAAATAGTTACGATAACTCATATAAACACGATTTGAGCTGAGATATAATAACTCCATGAGCTATAATCCATTTTGACTATCATAGCTTGTTATAGCAAGATGATGTGCCGGCTGCAATTTCTTCTATCATCGCTATGACCCTTCATCCTCTCTCCAATATTACAGCACCATGAGCATCATAAGTGAACAGCTTAATGAACCTTTTTTTTTCTTTTTTTTGTTGGAATGCAAAGTTTTATTTAGATATTTAAGAATCAATTGCTCTGTACCTATGTAAATATATAATAAATATTATATTTATTATGGTGTTTGATACCAAGATTATAATTCATATTATATATATATGAATTTAGCTTTTAATGTTATTCGCTAACACCATATTCATTACACTTCTTAATCCAAATATCAGTTTTAAATATTGTTCTTGATCGTTTTTTACGTACAGTGATGTTTGTTTGTAAGAATCCCGTTTTTCTATTATGTGAGAAACGGCTTAAGATATTCATTTAGTATACTTATGTCACTAAAGTGCACATATTTTTGTTGTCACACAGCCTTTAGACGCCGTTTAAGCGTGCTTATTGTGGAGTGCAAGACGGTGACCTATTTAGAAGGCGATTCACGATTTACCGTGTAGAGTGAGGCCAAACACGGGGAAAAGTCGGCTGTGATTGCTGAATGGTCAGTAACATGATTTAAGCTCAGACAATTTAACGCACCGACGTTAGAACGGGATGGAGCCACAGCCAGAGAGTGGGCATGTTGTGCCCAATTAGCCCAAGTGCGCCAGTCCAGGGCGTTACGAATGTAATCATGAGCTAGTTAGCCATATCGTCTTGAACCGAATTCTTGAGATCTGTCGTGTGGGAGCGAACAAGTGTACTTGTGTTCTGTGAGTGAGGAATTGAATTGTAACATTCCGATTTCTGGTAACATGTGAAATTCTTACATATAATTGATTTGGCTAACCTAAGCCACTCAAAGTGGCGACTTACCTTTTCCGTCACACATCCCCTTAAAAAACTCCTTAGGGTATAGCGGTGTTTTGCTGGATTAGTGGATATTGAGGGTGACCTGTGGAAAGTAATTCGCTCAGATACCGTGTAGTAGCCCAAGATGCACGGGAAATGTCAGGGTGTGATATGCAGGTCAGTAAACTATGATTTCGAATGTTTAGGAAAATTAACCATCCGATCGTTTAGAATGGATGTGGCACGAGTCGAGGGAGATGACATGGGTGATCTATAACTGTGGCCGGCGGAACTTACAGTTTACAGGTTGGTTAGACGTCTTTCTCATTAATGGATATGTGTTAACATTATGGAATTGGAGATCATTAACTCATTGAATACCGAGAAAATCATATTTTAGGGGTTTCCATAATGTCACAAAGAATAGATAGTGTTTCAATCTTCATACGAGCACTTTAGAGAATTATATTCTGGCTTGAGACCGTAGAATTGCGCATAAATATAAAAGAGTAATAGACACAAATAGAACAAAAAAAAGTTTTGTCTCAAAAATAATCACTTAAAAAAAAATGATCAAATAGTTTATTAAAGATTAAAATACTATCTTATTACCATATGTTGTAACTAATCTAACTTAGGATTTAGAGTTATGGGTGGGCGTTTTGGAGTTGAGGTTTTAAAAATTATTTAAATATTAAATTTCAAAATATCTATTTTGGTCTACTCTCTCTCAAGTTCTATTATTTGTGACAAAAAAACCTTCAAAAATAGTATTGAGTAGATTTGCCACAAAAATATATACTTTTGATTCATAAAGACGTTATTGTCACGCACAAAACAAAGTTTCCTTATTATTAATTATGAATTAATTTCTTTCATTTTTTTTTGATCAAAGAAAAGGATAGAATACCCATATTAAAAATTCATCAGTTTTTCTTAAAATTAATTATATATACATTATTCAGACTAATACTGCTATATTTTATTAATGTTGGATGTCTAAAATGAAAATGCCACTAATTATAAGAGGATATCCCCTAATTGTAAATTATCTCTTTTTAACGAAACCCCAAACAATGATAATTTAAAGAAACAATCCCTATCGACAAGCAGAATGTAGGTTTGTTGGAATTCTGAATGGGGATCACCTTAACTTGGCTGTATTACAATATCGAAAAAGATTCAATTCGACACTTGGTATTATTAGCTCGGCAGGATTTATGCAAATCTTCGCAAAGACTCTTATAGCCAAGATCATAAACTCTTTCCGTCTGAAGCTTATACACCATTGGCAACGTCACGGCAAGGATACAATATACGGAAGGAATCTCTAGCGACAAGCATGGGCTTAGCTTTGCTGGAAAACAGATGAAGGATCACCTTACCTTGGCTAATTACAATATTATTCAACTCTACACTTGTTTATTGGGTCGTTGGAAGGATTTAGAGAATATAAAAAAGTTTTTTGTCACCAAAAAGATCAAAATAAATTTTATAAAAGAGTGTAAATATACATTTATACCCATTGAGTTAACTAATCTAGACTTATGTTTAAAGTTATGGGGTGGAATTTTAGAGTTGAGGTTTAATTGTTTTTAAAAAATACTCCCTCCATTTTTAATAGATAATGTTTTAGCTTAATGCACAAAAGATTAAGAAATTCACATTTATCTAGAAAGTATTTTTAAGGATATAATTTTAAAGTCATTCAACCAATTATAAAAAAACAGTAAAATTTTATTGGTTGAACAATTTTTAATAAAGTTAAAGTTAACTTTAAAACTTCAAAATATACTTTAAAATCTCAAAACATCTTATATTTTGAAACAATATAAACCTCCAAAAACATCATCTAATTTGAAACGGAGAGCGTATTAAAATTTTCAAAATAAAAAAAGTTTATTTTGTCATTTTTTTCTTGAGTGCTATTATATGACAAAAACTGAAAAATAATTATTTGAGAGATTTTCTCAAAGATTTACGCAAGTCTTTGTTAAGTTCCTTTCAGGGAAGACCATAACCCTTTTGGTCCAAAGCGCAAGTACCATTGACAACATCAAGACAATGATACAAAATAAGGAAGGATTTTCTCCTGGCTAGGAGAGGCTTCTCTTTGCTGGGTATCAGATTGAAGGTGACCGTACCTTGGTTGATTACTATGTTAAGCTAGATGGGCTTCCAACATAAAACCAATTGGTGATAAGTGAACTGTCCCAAGTCCTTTATATATTACTCAAATCTCTTACATATTTCTAGTGGAATTTCTCTACAACACCCACCATCAAGATAATGATGCGTCTAACCATTAGTTTCGTATAAATCATCATACCCCTTCCGAAACAATGCAATCTTAAAGGAATTAAGCTTTTTAGGCCATTAATTCATGGGATGATCGGGCCACTGTCCAGGCCGGATTAATAAGTTAGCATGTGGACCTGCTCTAATACCATGTTAAGCTAGATGAGCTTCCAAACTAAAACCAACTGGTGATAAGTAGATTAGCCCAAGTTATTTATATATTACTCAAGTCTCTTACATATTTCCAATGTGAGATTTTCTCTCCAACATTACAATATCCAAAAAGACTCCACTCTCCACTGTGTTCTCAGGTTAAGTGAAAGTATGCATATCTTGATAAGGACTCCTACATGCAAAATTATAGCGCTTGATGAGGTCAAAAGCTTAGACACCATTGAAAACGTCAAGGCCAGGATCCAAGATAAAGAGGGAATCCCTATGCACCAGCAGATGTTGAGTTTTGTCAGTCAACAGCTCGAGGATGGTCGTCTCTTGGCGGATTACTACGTTTGGAAGGAGTCAATCCTTCTCGTCCGTTTTTACGAGTTGGAATGCAAATATTTGTGAAACACTCACTGGTAAAGCCATTACCTTAGAAGTTAAGAGCTGAGACGTTGTTGAGAATGTAAAGACAAAGACATTCAAGACAAGGAAGGGATCGTACCAAACCTACAGAGAGAATCATGTTTGCTGGTAAAAGACTCGAGGATGGTCGCACGCGCATATTATCACATCCAAAAGGAGCCAACACTTCACCATTTTTAAAGAAGAATACGCTAAATAAACCTAAAAAAATTTTGTCAACAAAATGGATTTTAAGGAGAAAAATGATTAAAATAAACTTTATTAAAGAGTATAAATATACATTATACCCCTTGGGTTAACTAGTCTATAATTAGGGTATAGAGTTATGGGGTGTAATTTTGGAGGTGAGGTTTAAAATTAAAAATAATATTAAAATATTAAAATTTTCTAAATAAAAAGTCTATTTGGTCATTTTAAAAAAAATATTTTTATGACAAAAAATTTTAAAAAGTCTATTTGAGAAATTTGTCCATTTTTAAATCACATAAAATAGGCTTTATCTATACGCTTTTTTTTCTTTTCTTGTTTCTCGGTTTTATATTAAACGTTTTTCTTATGGACATGAAACTTGATCGGATATTTGAACTTTGATATGTATTTCACTGATCTGATATGATCACCTATTCAAGAGTGATTAAACATAAAAGTAGAAAGACCCAGATACCCCTTGGTAGGGGAATCATCCTCGGGATATGAGGAGCCTACAACTCTAGCGACAAGGGCCATTGAATCGCCAAGCACGGTGGAGATGATGAACTGCACAACCAATCATGGACCTTGCCTTTGAAAAAATAGTTTTAACTACTCGAATTTCTTTGGACAAAAACTAGTATAAAAACAAGGAAAGCCTAGACAGAAGTTAGGATTGGAAGTTACTCGTGCCTTAACCAACTTCGCATGAGGTCACTGAAGTTCTTATGGTGCCTCTTGCCCAAGATAACATTCCTGAAAATATGTCAATGAGCTTGAATGTTGTGTCTGGTGTTGTCATTAGGCCATCGTGAAGTCTTCTGTTTTATTCTCCCCAAATCGAGTAGATGGTGGCTTTTGCAGCCAACAATTTAAACGTCGTCAGGATGACTGAATCTTTAGAAAGAAGCAATTGGATGAAGCTTTCCCAGGAGGTGAGCAGACAAGGAAGATAGCCAGCCTGCACAATATCAAATTCCAAAGCAGGGAGCTCACTTCATAAAAGATAAAAAATATTAGGGATAAATGTTCCACATCGGAATTTGGAAGGATCTTTAATAGTATATAAGATAGATTGGTCAATCTACTTATCAGCAATTGATTTTAGGTTGAAAGCTCATTTAACTTAACAAAAGAGATAGTCTATGCACTCAATTTCCAAGTCACAAAGGCAACAAGAAACCGGGATGTTTAGGGCCCATTGAGACATACGGGAACGCGTTCGCAGTCTGTCTAAGTGAGCCAGCCACATAGTGAACGGGTGCTTAGGGATCGAGCCTTTGAACCATACAATTGCAGTCCAATCTTTTGTCTCTTCTCGGTATCTAACTTCGTCCCAAGTCTTCCTCGTAGAGAATATGCTCAGCTCCTCATCATCTATCTTCTAACAGTAGGAAACCTCAGTGGACGAGAGGGGGGGGGGGGGTGCAGAGGTAAGTCTGTAGGCTCTCACTTTGAGGGGAACAAGCTCCCCGAAGATTCCATCCTAGAGAGTTGCACACTTGGCTGACTGTGTAAGTGTCTGGAACTGATATTTCCCTTGGTCCATACTCGCCAAAGAATTGAATGAGTGGACCAAATGGAGTCCAATAATCCCACCAAAAGCTTATATGCTGACCATTGCCCGCATAAGCATGGAGAAATCTGATAGCCAGCAGACGCATGGAGAGGATGGCTTTCCAAGTCCATGAGCCAGCGGTGCGAGGGTTTAATGACTAGAAGTTACAGTCTCCAATTTGATGCTCTGTTATCCAGTCAGCCCAAAGAGATGAACCCTTTTGGAAAATCAGCCAAATAAGTTTTAAGCAGAGCGTAGTATTCCATTTACCAAAATTCCGGAGGCCTAAACCAACTTCATTTTTAGGTAGGCAGACACATTTCCAAGAGACCTTAGAATTTTATGTCTTAGTAATGTCACCCCTCCAAAGGATACGAGAGCACAAACTTTCTATATTTTTTTTTATAACACCTTTCAGTATAATAAATGCACACATCCAAAAATTTACAGTTCCATATATTACAGAAGATATAAGTTCTCTCCTTCCTGCATAAGATACAGCCTTAGCGGACCAAAATCTGAACTTTGCCGATATTTTATTTAAGAGTGGCCTAAAGTAAGAAAGCTTCAGTTTGTGATGCATATGCGGGAGTCCCAAGTAACAAACTGGGAGCGAACCAAGAATGGAGATATCAGTGGATTCCGCCTGGTCCAACCCCGCACAGTAACGCTCAGTTTTTGCTTTATCATTCTTAATCCAGACCAAGCTGAAAAGGAATCTAGAGTATTTGAAATACACTCAAGCAACTTTTTCTCACCATCAAAAAATATCATTAAATCATCAGCAAAATCCAAGTAGAAATGGCTGAGACGTGAGCATTTAGATGGTATCCAACAGAACTATCCACATATTTCTTGGACAGCATTTGAGAAAATACCTCCAAGGCGATGACGAAGAGGTATGGACAGCCTTTGCTGTTACTACGGTGGTGGTTCAAATGTTTTCTTCAAAGACAGACTCTTGCACACTACCTGTAGATTATACTTTCTGCAAGATGGCCTGTATTTACTTATTTATTCAAAACCAAAATTTTATGATTAATTGGGCCATAAACCATGTTATTAATCAAGGACGTTAGCTCTTCAGTACATATTTCTACACTATTATATACTTATCAGTCACAAAATTACAATTTAATGGAACCATATTCTCCAATTCAACGTTTAAAATTAGGAAATATATTATTTGTAACACTAGTGTAGTTTTGTGACAAATAATAAGTTGTGACTTAGAGAGCACGTTATGAAACTTGTATACCAATTAACAAACAAGTTTATTTCCTTAAGAATATGTATAAACTTTAATTGACATTGCTTTAAATATATATTATTATTTTTCAAATGATTTTTCGTATCCAAGTTTTCACTTAAAAGTTAGAAAGGTGAAAGTCGTTACTAACCTTTATAAGAATAATTGGATTTATTAATATATAAATTAACTATACATTAGAAATAAAATTCATTAATTTGATAATTATTATTATCTAAAAATAATTTATATTGTGTTATCCAAAACATTCTTCTTAAATCATAATTTTTTAAAATTTTAAAAAAATCCCTATATATTTTTGTATATAATTTTACACAATAAAGATAATTTTAATATAGTCATGTATAAAAAATAATATTTAATTTATTGTTATATCTTTCAAATTCATGAGTGTTTTAAATTTATTACGTGATAAAAGACATTTTATATTGTGTTGAAAAACTTTATTATATATAAAAATTGTTATTTAACTTATTGTTAAATATTTTACACATAAACAATAATTTATTTTAATAGTTTTTAATTGATAATATATTCATTTATAAATATTTATAAAATAGTTATGTACGCAACGGCGGGTAAAACACTTAATTCTTTGATTGAATGACATCGCTTTAACTTTTCTTTTGATCTAAACATATAACCGGTATAAAGACGAATTCAGATTCAAGAATAAAACTACCGACCTAATCCACTGAAAACGATCCAGTAATGTTGATTTATAATATATGCTAGTGTTGATTAAAATCACCAGTGAAAAACTCACAACAAATACAGTTTCATTCGGGTATTATAAAAGACCAATCGTATTCAAGTTAGTTTTCCCATGTCTCGATGGATTTGATTCTGATGTTTATGAACAAAAAAGTAACTGGTTATCTGTTGTATAAGATGGAGTTTGGATATTTTAAACCAAAATAACCAAACTACATAAACTACATAATTCGATTCATGTATTTTATATCCAAATTATCCAAAAATAACCGGTTATCTGTTGTGTAAGATGGAGTTTTTGATATTTTTGTGCCGATATTATGTTCATCCCAACACTTAGTATGATCCTTTACTTTGTTAGCATGATTTGTTCTGTTTCATTGATTATAAAACTACCAAATCGTAAGATTTCACCAATTGATATTATAATAATCTAAGAAAAAAAATATTCAGGAAGAGAAATCTATAGAAAAAGGTAAACGTTTTTGATTCAATAACATCAAAAAATGTTTTTGATACAATTTAAGATTCAATAGCATCAAGAAACGTTTTTGATTTATTTTGCACGATAATAGCCCTCGAAAGACAAACACGTGAAATTATATACCTGCTTGATATACTTCAAGTCAATACCGTTTCTGATTCTATCCAATTTGCGATATTTTAATATACTTTTCTTTAACACTTACTTTCATTAAGACTCGGTCCTATTTCTTACCAAGATCAATGGCGTAAGCATTCTTGTTTCTTGCTGAACAGTGTCGCTGCTAGAGTGTCCTTCGACACCATGTTCAAAGTGGTTTCAATTTCTGCTTAGAAGGTGTCGCGACACCAATCTTGTACACTTACGGATCGCACCAAAAAGCTCTTCCACTTGCTATTGCTGGTGCTGTAGGGATGCATCTGAAACACAAGCAGAGAGAGTAAATAAACTCTACATCTAGTCTAGTGATGAATAAAACAGTCTCCAGCAACAATGTTAAATTTGACATGCCCAAATTAACCTCAAATCACTCTCTCAAATAAGAGGATTAGTGTAGTACTTGAGGATTGAATCCATAGGGATTGAGGATTACATAATAAAATTTAGATTTTGAGCTAAGCTAAGTTAAAAATATTAAAACAATTAAGCAAGTAGGAAGTAAATAGATCGGTTGGTAAACGATGGGGAAAAGCGCACGATCAATAGTTGCTAAAGGTTTTATTAAGAACAATCATAACTTGAATTGGTTAATAAGTTACCAAACTCTCGCTGCAATAAACTATCATATGCCTAACTCTAATCAAAGACTAACTCTCATTGTGCATTCGATGAATCTAGTAAGCATTAAGTAACAATTCAATATGTTCACTAAATTTCTAAGCCAAGTTTCGTTGGAACTGATAATTTACCTCAAAAGAAGTAGGTTTAGGTAGTTGATTACACTCTTGTGTCTCATAACTATCCTAAGACCATGTTTTTAGTTAATTACTCTAAAAACAAGCATACAAAGCAAATCTGGTGAATGATATAATAAGATTACCCTAGCAGATCTATCAATCAATTAGTTCGTCATAAACCCTATAAAATACCTAAATCTAACAAGCAAACTACTCAAACATAATCATGCAAGACATAATGATAATATGAATAAACTGAATAGATAAAGTAAGAAATACTAGAGTTCCAATCGATCTCTGAAGAAGTTCTTTGATTTTCTTTCCAAAAATTCTAAGAACAAAATAAACATAGCCTAAACATTGGCTGGAAAAATACAAGATATAGATTAAAACACATTCATGGACTTCTTTGCAAATATTGTTAACTTCTAGGCCAAAGTTTAATTTTTGAGACTTGTGTCGGCTTGCTCAAACATCATGGGCGTCGAGCGACACCAAGGGTGGTTTCGATCTAAACTCTTTCTATAAAATGACTTCGACTTCAACTTCTCGGCTTCATTGCTACAAATGCGCCAAATAGCTTCATAATCTCTAGAATGCTCGAAAAGATACATGAACATGTAAAAACCTTAAAATAGACTTAAAATAATATAGACTATAAAACTGGATTTATACCATGGTTAAAATCCCTAAAACCAAGGTATCTCACTCTCCTGGTGGCTTAGAGACAATTTCTTCTTCTTCCCCCTAGGCTTACGAATATCACTGTCAAACTTTATCCTTAGAGATATTTCCATCTGATGGCTTGTTTTCTCTAAGGTAAGAATGCTTCCTTATGACTAATCATGTTAAAAATGGGATAAAGAGACGATAGCTAGGGGTAAGAGATGTGAATCGAGTAAATGTCACATTTTCTAGCTATATATCCACCGTAGAAGAAAGAGGAGCAGAAAAGTCAACTACCACTTTGATCTCATTAGAAGAGACCCAATTGGCTTGGAGAATATTGAGAGACCTTCGTCATTACACATTTTGCCGAGATATGAGCCTTTTGAAGAGATGTGGATCCATAAAAAATGATTCTACTTTGTTACGTAGAAAGCAGAGTCACCTACTTTCCAAAGCTCATTTTGAAGCACCTTTTGTCTTAGAGTTGGAGAAGGTATGTAAATAGGGAAAGCATTAGGGCATCTTTATCCCTAAGAACCTCAAATGGGATTCTTATTTTTTTTTATATTTTTTTTGTAGATTAAAAAAAAAAGAAAAAAAAACGAACCAATCATAGACCGTCACGTGTTAGTGGAGCCGTGAACAGTGCAAGAAACCATTAAAAGCAGGTTCTTAATTATAGATTTTAGGAGATGATTAGTGCACTGTTCACGGACCCCACATGTCAGTGGAACCCGCGAACAGTGCAAGAACCCCTTTAAGAAAGCCGGATAATGATGCTCTTACTGGAAAGATCATGTACTTTCACTCGCTTATCTTTTCTCCAAAGAAAGTTTAGAACCCCCTCAAACATTTTTCCCATAAAATATTCCAAAAACATAATCCGAATGGGGTTGTGCACCTCTTTCGATAATTTCTAAATGCGTTTTTGAAATAAATGATTTCGATAATTTCTTAGATCTTGTAGTACGTGTGGCCCAAGTGGAAAGAACATTGACATGAGATGCATCTAGAGACACCTAAGGGCATGTTTATTGCAGGTTTCTTATCATGGGGTTCTTAGCTTTTTTAAGAGACGTATCTTAACTTTAACTAAGAAAACTTAAGAACCGTCTCTTAAATAAGAGATCTAAGAGACGTCTCTTAACGGAAAAATTAAAACAAAAATAAAATAAAAAATAAAAAACGTGAAATTATAAGTTAAGAACCTCGCCTAAGAGACTGTGGATAAACATGGCCTAATCTATAACAAGGGTTTCTCAAGAAACACAACCCTATTTCTAATAGATGGAGAGACAGTTGAGTCGACATCTGAAAACAACACTCCTTTGACGAATCTGAAGGCGGTAGAAGAGCTGAGCTACCAAGGGTACTCCTAAGAGAACATAGCATCCTCTCGTAACTAGGGGAGAAGCAGATTGGTGCGATGGATGATTCGAATATATACCACATCACGAGATGGTGAAGAGGCCATAGGCCAGGGTCGAGGAAAAGGAGACTGGAGGGGCATGCAGCACCGGAAGGACCTCCGAGACATCAGACATGGTGGTGAGAGCTGAAGTGAGCGAGACATAAGGATTTTGACTTTACCGCACCAGAGAGCAAGTGGTTGCTAAATGCCTAAATCATCTGTGAGCATGTCTTCTCCAATCATTTATCTCTCTTTTCTTCATTTAAGTGGTGAATCTGTAGGACAAAATGTATTTTCTTGTTCTGAAAGATTGAGAAATTAGATATTTTCTTTAATATGGTTGGATAGCATTAGTTTGATATAATGTTCGAGTATTATTATGTGAATTATAAATGTACAAAACTAACCAAAAAAATAATTTAAATAATTATGTGCGATATTTTTAATCTGTTTGTGTAGTAAACCCCACAAATTTGTTCGTTTTTGCTCTCTCTATACATTTCTTCCACTTCTCACTAGTTCCATCTCCGATCTAAATCGCGTTTCCGGCGTAGTATAGATCTATATCAACATATCTAAATTTTGGTGGTGAGCCTTCTCGGGTGGTGACTTTCTTAAAGGCGTTTCTACGCTTTGTTGGTATCTCCTTTTCTAACTCACTCTCAGTCCCTTGAATTTGTTTGATTTGCAATGTTTGCTTCTTGTGACGGAAGGAGGAAATATGTGCTTATCCTTGTTTTCTGTTGCGACGGGTCAGATCTAGAGTAGTGTTCATTATCCTATTCCAGATTAGGTTTCTCCGGCTCGTTTTCAAGGATATGGAGCTTTGTCTCAATGCATCTAGCGTGGAGGTTTGATGGTCATAAAGCTGGGTCTTCATCATCTTCCAGGGTCATGGTATATGTTTCTTGTGGCTCGTTAGGCAATGGCGGAGCCACATGGAGTAAGAGGGGGTCATCTGCCCCCAACTCATTTTGAAAATTCCATGCAAAACATTGACTAATTTAAATATGCTTTCCGGTTTTTATCAAATATATACTTAGTTCTATGAACAATTTTAGTTAAGCCCCCTATAAAACTTTTTTCTAGCTCCGTCAGAGCAATATATTGAAAAGCAGAATTCCCCTAATAATGTTCGCTCTCTGGTGTGCGCTTATCTCTTCGGTCCTCCTCCGGTTTATATGTTTGCTTGGGTGTTTTGTAGATTGATCTAGTTTTATGATTAGGTTTTACTTTTTAACTTTTGTTCATTTTGTTTTGCTTCAGTTTCCGGAGATTTTGTTCGAATCTGTCTTCTTATGTTTCTGGAGTAAGCTGTAATCTGTCTTCTTTTAGATTCAACTATAACAACCTATAAGACCACCCTCAACCAAGGGTGCTTAGGGGGTGCTTATGGGGTGGGGTCCACTAGCACTCCCAAAATCCAACTCTTAAATATCTTAAATAAGCATCCATTTTGCTTGGGTGCTTGTACTGTTCACGGGTCTCACTGACACGTGGCGGCCCGTGATTGGTTCGTTTAATTTTTTTTTTTTTTTTTAAGAAAATGAAAAAAAAAAAATAAGCACCCCATTTAGGGGTGCTAGGGTTGAAGATGCCCTCATGCTCTTAGATTCTCTCCTTTGCGTAATATCTGTTTTTTCATCAATGGAATGTTTCAGAGGAAAAAAATATATTTTTGTGTAGTAAAGTTAGTAACCGCTTCAACCGCAGCAACAAAAATTTATTTACACAGACGTTCCATTAAAAATATTAAAAACTTTTACATAAATAAAATATGAAAACATCTCACATCAAAACTAAATGGAAATTAGCCGCAGAAGATGTAAAAAAAAACCTCAAACTATCTTGGTAAAAATTGTCAAAAATGACATAAAACTTAATTTATATGTAAAAATATACTCCAAATTCAATCAAATACAAAAAGAAACTAAAAGACTAGTGAAATAATAATCAAGCTCTTATAATCAAACAAAAAAAGTATAAGGTTAGATATTAAAAATGATTTATAAATCTTATAAAAATGTTTTTATAGAGGAAAATTGAATCATGTAACTATAAACATTTCTAAATGATGTAAATTTATATTTAATAAAATTAATTTTTTTTTAACATAGATGAGTAAATGTAGATTGGATCATAATAGTCTTTGGCTTAGGGTTTAATAACATTTGTTGTAGTATTGTTTGTATTTTAGGGTCAGATGTTAGAATCTTAATTTTTAAAGAAAATTCAATTATACATATATGTGTTTAGCTTTGCATATATTCAACATTTTATAGTTGATCATATGTTTAATGAAGTGTTTGTTTCTATTTAGTTATTTATTTGGTTTTAGAGTTTAAAAGATTTCAATGGAAGTCTTCTAAGATGTAATGCATTAAAAAATTTATTGGGAAGTCTTCTCGGACGAATAGTAAATTTAGAGTTTAGAAAAAGTCTATTAGAATATTTCTCTGAAAGTCTTCTAAACCGATAAATATTTAACCTAATTGAATTTTTTGTCCCTTTATATAAAAAAAAAATTATACATTTTGTTTCTTCTTCTCAAATGACTGCAACAAAAATGTAATGTTTCTCACTCTAAAATTGTCCAGTCTCTCTCTAATCTCTTTGAATTTGAAAACACCAAACTTATATCAATTTCTTTTTTTTTAATGACTTTTTCACTAATTTATCTTGTTTTTAAAGGTTTTTCATTACATGGTTCTCATCTTTTCCTCTTTTAAAGTCAAATCTATAAACTTTGGATATGCATTTTTATGTGTTTTATATTCTAGATTCTAAAAAGTTATAAATTTAACGTAATGTGAAATTTTATTTATTATTTAAGTATCAAATATTATTTTTGACATTTTCTCTGTTTAGATAACATTTGAACGTTTTTGGATATGTAGGTTTTTCAGATTTAGTAAACAGATTAT
This sequence comes from Moricandia moricandioides, assembly GCA_905132885.1. Classification (NCBI taxonomy): domain Eukaryota; kingdom Viridiplantae; phylum Streptophyta; class Magnoliopsida; order Brassicales; family Brassicaceae; genus Moricandia; species Moricandia moricandioides. The sequence goes on from CAJHQQ010002879.1 coordinate 16,161, forward strand.
TTTTGTAATTGACTAAAGTTCTGTAGATATTTATTTTTTCTTAGAAGAATTCCCTAGAAGTCTTCATGCCAGAAAAGTTTTCTTACACTTACATGAAATCTTCTCAATGTCGTAATAAGTCTGTGTAGGTTACTTTTGCAATTGACCATATTTGACCTTTTCAGATAAAACTTCTGTGAATTTTTTCTCACGGAAAACTTCTATATAAGTCTTCTTTCATAACCAAAAGTTTAACAAGAATCACAGAATAAAAATGGAGAAGACTTCCATAGAAGTCTTTTAATTATAATTAAATGTTTTACTTTTAATTGTCAATTGAAAAACTAACTTACGCAGACTTTCATCAACGGTAAGCAGACTTCATGTAATAGTTTAGAAGACTTCCCGGGATCTCTTATGATAGAAGACTTTTGGTAGGTCATTTGTGAAAATAAATAAATTTCTCACACAATTTGGTCAATTGCAAAACTAACATGTTTATCCAAAAAAATTTCGAAGAAAGTCTAGTCATTATTATTTGTTAACAATGAAAAATTGGAAGACTTCTAGAAAATTCTTCTCTAAAAACATACATAAAGTTAATTGCAAAACTAATCTATGAACTCACGAGAAGATTTCCGTAGAAGTCTTATCGGTGGAGACGACTTCCATTCACGAAACAGATCTGGAAAAAAATCAAAGATAATTCTTAGATCTGGTAAGGTTCATGTTTAGCTTCTCCAAGCATATAATTTCTTAATGAAAGTTATCCATTTGTTTTTGATCAAGAATCATGAACATGAATAACTCTAATAAGATATTTTGGGATGAAATAAGAGGAGAAGTCAAAGGAAAATGGTTTGTGTGCTTAAAAAATAAAACTATGAAGATCTAAATGTTTATTTTAGGTGCATATAGAACTTGAAATTTGTTGTCCAGAGTGGTTGGTATATTGATAACAATTACAATGTTGTAAATAAAGAAGAAGATGAGGATAATTAAATAGACATTTTCAAAAGAAATAATAATATCATTTCATAAATAACACAAACTTCTAAAAATGAATAAAACAAATGAAAGTTTCAAAAAAATATGAATTAGTTTTGTATTTAACTTTTTGTTTTGCGTCATATTTGCAAATACTTCAATTATCTCCCTTCTATTCTATTAAAATAGAAGTTACAACTCACTTCATGTGTGATTTTTTAAATTGGACTATCTCCTAGATAATTGCTTTAATAATTTTGTTATTTCCATAACAATATTATTTATTTTTTCTTTCTATAAACAAATAAATAAGAGTATCTTTAATGAAATCTTTTTTCTGATTTCATTCCTAAATATATGTTTCTTAATTTTAATATGTGATATTATTATTTTATATAATTCTAGCTAAAATATAAACATAGTTTTAATTAAAAATATCATTATAATGTATCTTTTGATCTAGATTTCAAGAGCAATATACAAATATTATTTATATAGTTTTAGATCATATGATAATAACAAAATTTAAAACATTACAAATATATATCAAATAAGAAGGTAAATATGCAGTAACATAGTTTATAATGCTCTTATATTTTAAACATTCACTACAAATTGATATATCTTTAATAATATTTTATGCTGCTCTTATATTTTGTAAACTTAATGAATCGGTATATATACAATGATATATACACTTAACTAATTTATTCTACTTTTATATTTTTAAAATATTATACAAATAATTTATAAAATAAATATATCAATTATTTCATAGCTATTTGATCCTATTTTTTTGTTATATAGAAAAAATTCTTCATATAACTTTGAAACAAATACCATACTCCCTCTGTTCCAAAATACTTGATGTTTTAAGGTAGTGCACAACAATTAAGAAATTTGTCTTTTTATCTTAAAAGTAACATTAAAATATTAATTATAAATTATTCAACCAATAACAAAATAGACTACAATAAATCATTGGTTGCACAGTTTTTTTATAAAGTTAAAAGTTGAATTAAAATATGAAAACATCATTTATTTTAAAACATAAAAATCTTCCTTAAACATCATCTATTTTGAAACGGAAGGAGAATTATTTAAATATAAACTAAATTTTAAATAAATTGGTGTATAAATTTAATCAAATATATTAAATAATTAGATTTAAGAATAAATAAATAAATGATTAATGTAATAAATATGATCAGATGACAAATAATATATGTAACATATTATTGTAATTGACATAAAATAGTTTTACCAACATAAATCTTAAAATAATATGAATAATAAAATTCAAACATTAAAATGTTAATCATATATAAGATTACATTTTAAGATAAAAAACACCCGCGCGGTTGCGCGGATCAAAATCTAGTTTTTCTTATGTGTTAGTACCTATAAAATACCATTTTATTTTATTTTAACGTTCTACACATGCAAACTTTTTTTTTGATTAACCTGGGAGTATCCCAGACCCATGGAGAGGCCCAGACTAATCCTCAAGTGGAGGTGCAGCCCACGGATAGACTCTCTCTTCGGGTATTCAAATGGGCCCTAAAGCATGGGCCCATATCCGTGTAAGGTGACCAGGATAATTGTGATTTAGTTTCGCGCAGGAGGTGGATCGAACCTGAAACGTGTTGGCGTCCCAGTCCCGTCTCCTTACCACTCGACCACAATCACCCGGTCTACACATGCAAACTTTGTCAATAACTTTTTCACTTTTCACAGCAAGATACAAATATGAAAAACCATTGAAATATAAAAATTACGTTGGACTGAAAAAACAAGTTCCGAACAAAAACGATACTCCAAATAAATAAATAAACAAAACAAGGAAAAAACAACAACAAAAAGTCGTAAACAACTTACAATAGACATTCTTAATAAGAACATTCTATTATTTTCAAATCACGATACAAGGCGACATTGTTTTGCCCATTCGAAGAGAGAACGATAAGAAGACCCACCTTGCGCCCAAGCTCGCTCCGAGCTAAGCCTCACCTCCTCAGCTTTAACCCTTACCTTCTGCCCTTCTTCATCCTCTTCCACCATAATCTTTCTCACCAAACTCGACACTTCTTCCCGGCCAATCACCCTCTTTGATGGTAACTCCGACGTACGAACGGCCACACCGATGTCCTCCGTCAGCAACGTGGCATTCATCCACTGCTCCGCATAAAGAGGCCAAGCCACGATTGGAACTCCTTTAGTCAAGCTCTCTAACACGGAGCTCCACCCACAATGGGACAAGAACCCACCGATCGATCCATGGCTCAAAATCTCAACTTGGGGTGCCCATTGCGTGACAACAAGACCGACACCACGCGTGCGGTCCAAGAAACCTTCCGGTAGACCAGCACGTACCTGATCATCTTCACTCGAGCTCACCCCAAGGTAAGAAGTGGGCCTACGCAGAACCCATAGGAAACTTTGACCACTTAACTCTAAACCACAAGCGAGTTCCAAAGTTTGCTCTAAGGACAGTGTACCACCACTCCCTAAACACACAAACACCACTGACTTATCCGGTTGCTTGTCCAACCACTCGAATATGCTATCGGCCTTTTCACTAGGCCCACTAGACCTAACAATAGGCCCAATACCATAAACCGGTGCTTTCATAACCCGGCTCAATTCTCCATCCTCCATAAGCGCAGTTAGAGTGTCTCCTTGTAACTCCTCCCAAGTATTTACCAAAACGCCATCGCTCATAGGTATCTCCTCCCCACACCGCAGACTCTCTCGGTACTGTGGGTCTGACCGGTCTAACATTGTTTCCATAAGCTCATCCGGTCCGACCGGTCTACAACCCGGTATTTTCATAGGCTCTTTGATATCAATATATTCCCCTTCCACGACTTTATCCAATACGGGCAAGTACACTACCACCGCCAAGAACCAAGCGTGAGAAGGGACGTACACGTACGTAGCCTTCACGCCAATATCATCCGCAACGGACATCAACCCGGTACCCAAGAAGTCTATGATCATGACCGTTGGTTTTCGATTCATTGATTTCACGGCGTCTTGAACCGCCGTCTTTGTCTTTGTGGCTCGCATCATCTCTATGATCTTAGTGGGTACCGTCGCATCTGGGGAGTGGTCTATATCTATTGAGGTTAGTTCCCTAACTTCACATGTTCCCCTCGCCACGGCTGCACGTATGGCATCAGTTTCTGTTGGGGAGGAACCGGAGGTTACGGCGAGAACGGTGACTTGAATGTTGAGGACGGAGGAGAGACGGTTTCCTAGTTCGAGGATAGGGATGAGGTGGCCTAAGCCAGGGCTAGCGACTAGAAGCGCGTGAGGGTGGTCCATGATCTATAATCATAAAAAAGGATTTGCTAACATGCTTGTGAATCAAGAGAATGTTATAGTAGTAAAAGGGTATTATTACGTGAGATCATCGACCACTTACCTGTCCTTGTAGTTGTATAAGAAGACGTTTCTTGCTTGTCAATGGCTGTGTGTGAATAGGATAAGACCATACACCATACATATATACTAGGCATGTGACTTATTATCCGGGATCATAATCTGATCCGAGATTCGTTCGGATCTGCTCCAAAAATAAGATATATGGGAGGGTCTAAATCCAAATTCGGATAATAAAATATCGGATCCGTCTAAACCAGATCCACATTCGGATATCTTAACTTTCAAGTCCAGATATATAAACTTTTAAGTCTGATTATCCGAATCCAAATATATTTTATAAAATATATTACATTTCTAATTTTATTAATAGTTATATTTGATATATTAATATTTATACATAAAATAAGTTTTATAATATTATATATCATATATATATTTATAAATTTTATAAAATTTGTATAGATATTTAATTGAAGTATTATTTTTAAAAATTTTGTATTTTTAAAATATTTTTTATTTGTTAACTATTTTTACGAATTCGGATTTGAATTCAAATATCCGCGGGTATTTCAATATTTAGATGAATATCCGAAGTTCAGATATTCAGAAGGCACGAATACGAATACGAAAATCACAAATCCAAAAAATCTGGATCTAGGTAACGTAAATTTCTCGGATATTCGGAGCTGATCCACTCCTAATATATCGAGGGTCATTTTAGGTATTGTACTTTTTCTGTAGTGCTTTGTGAATATTTCGAATAATTTTGTTAAGTGGCAATTGATATACTCTTAAAAACAAAACGTGGCAACAATGGGGTCACTGACAAGTGACATGCATGATAATATTTACGTATAAGACCAAAGTTCTGTTAAAGAGACCTCACACAGTAACAAACTTTCCTACTTTCCTACTTTTGTACTGAAGCCTAACTTTGTGCCAAAGGAACCAAAAAGAATCTACACATCCCAATGTTTCTCAGATTTGTTCAAAGTAAAAAAAAAAATTTATAATATTAAACCAGAATTCCTACAAGAATTTTACCTTTAATTTTAAAATTATTTACATTGATATGCCATTTCCTTATTTAAATTTTCTTAATATGCGCTACTTATTAATTAACCAATCAGAAATTTACATTTTAAACCATTCCGAATTTTAAATGAAATTAAAAGCCCACTTGCCAAAGAATCTATTTTTTCTTTAATCATTATCAGATTTCAATGATATTTTTCAGCCATATTTTTAGTTAATACAACAAATTATACGTACAAACATTTAACTTTATCAAAGTGGCACTTTAATATTATCAAACAGCCAATAAATAATTTTTTTTTCCTTTCAAGTTTTAAATGGTTTTGAGAAGTATAATTTATGTTATAGATCATATATTCAACTCATTATACACAAACAATTTTAGATATTTCCACATTAATATTCTTATACATGAATTATATTCGTGTGGCCACATAGGTGTAGTGTAGAGAGATAGTTCAAATCCAGGTTGTTTAACTGCCCAAATACATTCATAATTTAAAAAGAATTGATAAAAAATGAGAGAGATTCAAATGGGATAGATTTACCTATTTTTTATTTTGTAATAAAATAGATAATCTATATTTTTATTATTAATTTTTTAATAATATAAAACATTTCGTGCTTTTAAGGCGTGGATCAAAATCTAGTTGCTTATTAAAAGAGAAAATTGGCTTATACCCCAACTGCTCCGTAATTAAGAGCATACACCTCTATTTGTCTAAGCTATTTTATTCACATTTTAACCCTATTCTCCTATGGTGAAGTTTATTTGTACTTTTGTCGATAGTCTCTGCAATGTCCTGAAGTTCATTTCCTAAGATGAGCAACACACTTTGTTCGATGAGGTTATGAAATGTGTCAGTCAAATAGAAACTACTGAATTTGTATTTTATCTCATTCTCTCTTCTCCTATTCTTTTTTAGTTCAACTTGTAAATATTATATATGCAGTAACAGTGTTAGTGTTAGTACAAACGAACATATAGACAGAGAAAACCACACTACTAAACAACCAACTACCTCAAAGTACTGTTACGAGAACAGTAAAAGGCCCTCTACCCCAAAAATGGATCTCAAGAAGATCACGACAGACGGACGAGTATAAATTTAACCATAAACAAAAGATGGCTACACAGAGGCAATACACATCTCATTGACAAAGAAATCAGACAACCAACCAGGAGCTCTAGGCGCAACATAAGATTGCCTAAAAACTGGATACTTTGTACTTTTTGCAATGAGATAAGCACCTCTGTTATCAGCATGATGTTCATGCATGAATTTCCATGCTTCCATACTATTCAGACACCTCTCCACTGCATAACTAAAGAACCACAAAGCTGGCCAACACATTGGATTTTTCACTAAAGGCAAATAGCACTTTACGAAAGCGGTGAGCTAACATAACATTAATTGCCCATTTCAAACAAATGACTTTTGCTTCTTTTGTAAAATGATAGCAATATAATTTTTCCGTCGAGGTCGATACGAGAGATTGAGTGATTCCCTCTTTGGGGCTTTGTTTCTCTTCTTTGATAAGAATTATGTATCTTCTCATAGATAAGAGCTTTGGTAGTGAAGTCTTCATGTGTGTTGATTTATAGACGTGGTGAATCTAGGGTTTAGTGAACATTCAATTTTCAAGAATCGTGTGGTCAGGGTATCAAGGGGCTTTTGCTACGAGTGCTTTCTCCTGTAATTGGGTACCTTTTGTAAGGTTGTGAAGGGGTATTGAAGTTTCTGAGGTCAGCTTGCTGGTCTTCGAAGTGTCAGAATGTCGATTGCGATGGATAAAGCTTTGATGGCGATGTCTTTGGAGGAGGAGGACGTTCCTTTTGATATGCTTAATTTTCCTGAATTTAGTTCGTGTGAAAGAAATCATCGAAGTCTTATTGGGAGGATTCTTACTCCGAAGTGCCAAAAAATGTCAAGTCTTATACTTTATATGCCTAGAAAATGGCAGAAGTATGATAAGTGTAGGGGTATTGCTCTTTCGAAAGAAAAGTTTCAATTCATATTCGATAATGAGTATGACCTGGTAGAGATACTGGAGAAAGGAGTGCATACTTACAACGAGTGGGTCTTGGTTATCGAAAGATGGGTCGAAAATCCACCAGATGATTATTTACTGTTTATTCCTTTGTGGGTCCAAATTAGACAACTTCCAGTGAATTACTACTTCTAAAGCGATAACTGCGTTGGGTGATTTGATTGGGAAAGTAAAGGCAGTTGCCTTTGATCCTGAGAAACCTCAAATTCAGAATTTTGTGAGGGTTCAGGTGTTGTTTGATGTGTCTAGGCCTCTTATAAAGGATAATATTGTCAACTTACCGAAAAGAGGAACTACAAGAATCTTATTTTCTTATGAGAGGATTCAGAAGAGGTGTTATGAATGCCAGAGGCTTAATCATAAAAAATATAATTGTCCTTTGTTGATAAAAAGAAGACAACAATTGGCAAAAGATAGGACACAATGAAGTATGATATCAGTAATATCACCATTATTAATTGGTTGATCGCCTTCATCGTTTCGTTCTCCTCCACCGTCTCCAACTGTTGTCTCATCACCTCGTCCCATTGTATCTTTTACTCCTTTGCCCCCTGGTGGTTTTTCTACTTCTCCCACTATTTCTTCGTCGATCATTGCCTATGGACGAACAACAACGTCCCTTCCTCCGTTGCTTGCAAATATATTTTCTCTTTCACCGCAGTCAATCACCAAAAGTAATTAACAAAAATAGCACACTAACTATTTATTGTTCTGCTTTATAATTAACATAGGGAATAAAAATGTATTGTTATTATTATGAATCAATTGTTATATTTTACTTGTTTAATAAATATAAAAATATAATATAATAAATATAATATGAAAAATAATTTAGGATAACTTTAAAAAAATTGTTATAAAAAAACTTTTAAAAAGAAAATAATTAATATAAATTTTATTAAATGGTGTAAATATACACTTATACCTTTGAGTTAACTAGTTTAGATTAAGGATTTAGAGTTTTATGGTGAAGTTTTAGAGGTGAAACTTAAAATTTTAAAAAATTTAAATCAAAATTTTTAAAATAAAATACGTTAATTTTTATTTTTATGAAAAAAATTAAAATAACTATGTAAATATTGTATACAAAGCAATAGCAAGGACAGAAAAAGAAAGATCAGTCTAATTTTGCTTGTATTTTTTTATGAAAATATTGTAAACTTTAAAAAATTAATTAATTTTATTAAATTATTATTAGTTAAAAATTATTCAAAATTTAAAATTACAAAAATTGTTATAATAATTTAATATTTTTTTTAATATGTGTAATTTTTTAAAAAAATCTATGAAACAGAGGGAAAAGGGAGTACTTTATTGCAATGGTTATCTGCAAATTAACTTTCAATATTTCATCGAATATTATTCGTTTATTCAAATCACCAGATACACGTGGCGATGTCACTATACACGTGTTCACTATCACGACGCGTGTCCAATATCTGGCCCCACTTCTCCATGAATCCCACAATACGTTACCGGTGAAGCGATATATACCGCAACCCAAAAGTCTTTTCAATTCTATCAAAAGGATGTCGAAGCTTACGGTTATTCCACTATGTCTCCTTACCTTATTCCTCTGCACCAAGTCGTTTCCCGACCAAAACGACGGCGTCCTGAGCTTTCAGTCGCCACTTCTGGTCAAGAAGCATCAACGGACGCAGCTCGTTGCTACAGAGTTTGGAGAGATATCAGCCATCCATATCGGAGATGGATACACTATTCAGTTCTTAACATTGGAGCCAAACGCACTCCTTCTCCCTGTTCTTCTCCATTCCGACATGGTTTTATTTGTCCACACTGGTACGTAAAGTAGACACTTCCAAACCTGATTACATTTCTCAAGAACCATCTTGATACGGTTCGGTCGTACTAAATTTCTCTAAACGAGAGCTGCAAGATATGTGACAAACAAATTAAAATGTAATTTTTTTAACATACTAAATTCTTATTTAATTAGTCAAACAGATTAAAATGTATTTTTTTAACATACTAAATTCGTATTTAGTTAGTCAAACAATTGTTTAATTAAATTGAATAAATATTTATACTGTGACTATTTTCCGTCTAGGATTAAAAAATTTCTTAGCATGGTTAGGGTTAATTTATTTATGTGATCTTGTGATTGTGATTGTATAGGGAGAGGGATTTTGAATTGGATCGACGAGGAGAAAGAGAGGACGTTAGAATTAAAACCAGGAGATGTTTTTAGACTGCGTTACGGTACAGTTTTCTACCTACATTGCAACTTAGAGAGAGATGAAGTTCCAGAGAAACTTAGAGTTTACGCAATCTTCGACGTGGGGAAGTGTTTATCTGATCCATGTCTAGGAGCGTACTCGAGTATTAGAGAATTGTTATTGGGATTTGACGAGAAGACTCTCCGGTCAGCATTTGCGGTACGTGACTTGTGTTTCTACTGGCGAGAGATACGTTTCTACGTTTAGTGTTGTTTCATTGATTACGTTGTGTGTGGTTTCTTTCTATGCAAGGTTCCTGAACATGTTTTTGGGAGGTTAAGAGATACGGTGAAGCCTCCGTTGATTACAAATGCTATGCCTAGAAACAGAACACAAGGGTTGGAGGAGGAGACGTGGGGATCACGGCTAGTCAAACTCTTTGTCAGAGTTGAAGACGTGACTGACCATTTGGAGATGAAACCAGTTGTTAATAGTAAGAAGAAGAAGAAGAAGTCAAGTTCTTACAATGTTTTTGAGTCTGATCCAGACTTTGAGAATGTCAATGGCCAGAGCATAGTGGTTGACGAGAAGGATATGGATGCTTTAAAGGGTTCAAGTTTTGGAGTTTATATGGTTAATTTAACGAAGGTTAAGCCACTAAAACTAGTTGATACCACATTGCTTTGGATCTTTAATTTTTTTGGATGTGACTTTAAAAAATTTGTATCTAATCTGTAGGGGTCAATGATGGGGCCTCACTGGAACCCTAGTGCTTGGGAGATATCGATTGTGTTACAAGGAGAAGGGATGATTCGGGTTGTTAACCACCCCTCGGATCAAAGCAAGAACGAGAGTGAGAGGTTCATGGTTGAGGATGGGGATGTTTTTGTTGTGCCACAGTTTTATCCTATGGCTCAGTTGTCTTTTATAAACAGTTCATTCATGTTTATGGGATTTAGTACGTCGGCTAAGACGAACCACCCTCAGTTCCTAGTAGGGCAGAACTCGGTTCTGAAGATATTAGACCGGGAGGTACTTGCCACGTCTTTCAACATGAGATATGAGACTATTGAGAGGTTGTTGGGAGCTCAGAAAGATGGTTTGATGTTGGAGTGTGTGTCTTGTGCCGAAGTAGAGCTTTCTAGGCTTATGAGAGAGATTGAAGAGAGGAAAAGACGTGAGGAGGAAGAAATTGAGAGGATAAGGAGAGAAGAGGAGGAAGCGAGGACGAGAGAAGAAGAAAGGAAGAGGGAGGAGGAGGCTGCTAAGAGACGAGAGGAGGAAAGGAGGAGGCGTGAGGAAGAAGAGGCGCAGCAAAAAAGAAAAGAAGAAGAGGAAGCAAGAAAGAGAGAAGAGGCAAGGGAGAGGGAGGAGGAGGCAGCTAGGAGAAGAGAGGAAGAAAGGAGGAGGCACGAGGAAGAAGAAGCTGAGCAGAGAAGGAAAGCAGAAGAGGAAGCAAGAAAGAGAGAAGAGGCAAGGGAGAGGGAGGAGGAGGCAGCCAGGAGAAGAGAGGAAGAAAGGAGGCAACGCGAGGAAGAAGAAGCTGAGCGTAAAAGAAAAGCAGAAGAGGAAGCAAGAAAGAGAGAAGAGGCAAGGGAGAGGGAGGAAGAGGAAGCTAAGAAACAGGAGGAAGAGAGGATAAGACGTGAGAAAGAAAAGGAAGCGGCAAGAAAGAGAGAAGAAGAAAGGGAAAAGGAAGAAGAGATGGCTAAGAGACGAGAGGAAGAGAGGCAAAGGAAGGAGAGAGAAGAGGTGGAGAGGAAGAAATGGGAAGAACAAGAAAGGAAGAGACGTGAAGAGGAAGCTATGAGAAGGGAAGAGGAAAGAAAAAGAGAAGAAGAAGCTGCTAAGAGAGCAGAGGAGGAACGAAGAAAACGAGAAGAAGAAGAGAAGAAGCAGAGGTCACCGCCACAACCACCTATCGACCACTGATGTGTAAATCTTAAATCTACCATACAAGTAAAGGCCGATTCTAGTTTTCATAAAATAAAGGTTTGTCTAATCCAGTCTTATAAATTATTTCATATATTATGATTCCATAGCGGTCACAACCATCATTCTCGGTTATGTCGTCAGTTGACTAGATTCTCTCAACTAACTCAACATAGTTACTTGAGGTAGATATTGTTTTTCTAACCTAGTAACCAACAAGAAGAAGAACAATATCTTCATTTATTTCTCTAGTAATCAGCCAGAAAACAAGAACAAATCGAACGAAGAACAAACGATACAGCCCGAAGTTTTCTTATAAGAACCAGCAAATCTCTGTCATCAATAAGCACCAAAACTCACCAAAAGACTCGTGAAGAAAAAAACTACTATAGGACAATTTCTTGACTTCTCAGAAAAAATAGTTTTGGTGAAAATGTGGTTTCTCATAGAGTTAGTTATATGTTTACTATTCCAGCTAGTTTGGTTACTGACTTTGTTAATTTAACTGTTCTAGAGTCACCTGGCTGCCCATTTCTAACCAATATATAATTGCCAAATATAAGGCTAACCGCACTATTGAATCATGTTCTTATTAATAATACTACAGGTTTAGCCCGTGTTTTGCACATAAATTTTTACTTTTTAATATTTTAATTGATATTTATTTTTAGATTCGAAGATTTAATTATATAATTTTTTGAATCACGATTTCTGTGAATTTTTTTTTTTGCTTATATATGATATAAAAATATTGAGAGTGAAATTGTTACATTTGACAAAATTACATAATGTCATAGCTATAACTTAAAGGATATTGTTTTATATTTGTTTAAGAAATGTAATTTTTTTTGTTATATTTAAGGTCATTTATTGTTATATCAATTTTATGCCTTTTTTAGTTCGTTGTGTATTGTGTCACTCGTCCATATATTTTAAAATTATTTATTTGAATTTACATGCATCATTTGTTTGTATTTAATTTACATAACTAAATAGACACAACAATCTAGTATTGATTAATTATGAAAATAAAACTTTCATATGTTTACAATATTAGTAGGTGATGTATTTGTTTTTGATGTTGTTGTAGTGGCTAACATTGTTATGGTGTTATGTAACAGTTACTTTTGTATTCCTATATATTGTTAATTAACATAGTAGTCTGGTTACTCAAACCTCATGAAGCCACTTTTTAATACGTTTTCAGCATTTTTCTGCTTTACTTTTACTTTCCATGCAAGTGTGACCAAATATCTTTTAATGATCTTGAACTCTCTGTTTCATAATATCATTTTGATGTATAGGTTAATACCATTGTCGTACAAACCTTTTGTTGTTATGTCCAAATAGTCATATATATGTGTTTTTTTTCCTGAAAATTTAATTATATTTATCGAATGTAATGAACTTCCAAAATGCCACTTGAGAGACATATTATCATTAAGTTATTATATATGTGCAACAATTCTAATGTTAGACTGTTAATGGTATGTATGTTGACAGACATGAAAGACTTGTACAACATTTTCTAGAATTAGTGCTAGATTCCATGACGCTATAGAAAATTATTCAAAAAAATAATGTTAAGCATGAAATAATGTTAAGCATCAAATGATGTCCACTCATATTTTTAAGGTGCCTTTCAAAATGTGAAAAAAGGTGTTGTGATGTCATTTTTCTTTATTTATTTACTTTTGTCAATGCTTTAATGATGGTAACAAATATGCTATTTTTATTATTTCATTTATTATATTTTGTTATTTTTTTTTTTGATTATGTATTACATGTTTTGATCTTCAAAAGATAGAAAATAAATTCATGAGATTATATTCTTTTATTTTTGTAGGCATGAGTATGATTAAACATGAAAAAACAATAGTGTAAATAGACCTTTTTCAAAAAAAATCTGTTAATTTTTGAAATTTAAGTTTTTTAGGTTCACTAAATTACTATGTTTTTTTTTTAAATATAGGCGTCAATAATTTTATGGGTTAAAAAAGAAATATTGAATGAAATAGATTTATGGATTATATATTGTTAACTGATTTATCTTAAATGTTAAGAAAATGAAACAAAATTAGGACAACTAATTAAATTTAAGAAAATAGAATGATGTTTAAAACATTTTGGCTGAAAAATGAAATATTGATCAAAATATATTTATGGTTATTTTACATTTAGTAATTTATTTGGTTTAGATATTAACTAAATGAAAACTTTAATACAATTTCTTAAATTTTTAAAACTATGCTTATATGTCCAATTTTTAGATAATCTCTTAATGATGTGGCTTAAGGAGAAAATAACTTGTTATATATATATATCTTATTAAAAAAGAAACATTATGTTGGACCTGACCTTTATTTTGTAAGTTTTTACATTAAATCACTAATATTTCTTTATTTATATTACTATCCATAATTCCAAACAATATACTTAGTTCTTTATACTACTATCCATGTTTCCAAACAACACTACAATTAATCTCGTTTCCAAACAATACAAAATATTAGATCTCATATTTTTAATAATTTCTAACAATATTATTTCAAATTATTTAGATTAACTAAATAATTTAAAAACTTCTTATAACTTATAAAACAACGAAATAAATAGAACTTATGTTTACAAATTTAAATATTATATATCAGTTATCCATCGGTTCATTCAGTTAGTTTCGAGTTTTAGTATTTTTTTTAAATATATATATTTTTAAAAATCCAAATAGAATTATTGGATTAGCCGGTTTAACTTCGGATTCATGTCGAGTTTAAAAACACTGACGTAAATATAAAAATATTTTAAATACAACAGTTCTTTCAAAATAACAAAATATTTGTTAAGTTATTAGTGAAAATTTTCATCATTAAATATTCCGCGCTTGCTTAAAGGATCAAAAATCTAGTGATTTCCTAAAATTAAAAATGGCCAAGAAGACGTATTAAAAGCACGTACACAACTACTTATTAGGCAATACTAGAGTCTTTGTCCGCGCTACGCGCGGAAATGCGTATAAGTATATTAATTTGGAAATGGAAATCACCAAAAAAATAGGAAATAAAATTGGTAAAATTAGTAATTTTAATTTGATGTTGTGCAACCTATTTATTATATGTTTAATTAATGGTGGTGGCAGTGAGGAGTTTGGTAGGGATTATTGTTTGAAATAATAGAGCTACCAAAAAAAAGATAGTTTAGGTATATCTTTGTGTGAAAATAAGGTGATATGTTAGCTTTGTCAAAATTATATTGCTGTGTTAAGTGCCCTAGTGTATTTTTCATAAAAACTGGTGTAGCAATAATAACGGTGAAATCTTGTACGGAAACAGGCAAAAGTAAATTTCATGTATGAATGTAGTAAATCCAATATAAAATGGTAAATAATTTTCTCAAAAGAAGACGGGTAGACGTAATGTGGACTGTATGAAAGGAAGAGCCTGGAATATTAAAGAAACAATTAGATTTTGTTAATCTTAAATAGTAATAGAAACATCTTAGTTCATAGTTTAGATATACGTACATGGCTTTCATTACCTTTGGTTAGCTAGTGATTCAAGTGTGGGGGAAGCTCTGGTGATAATATTATCGTTTCGATGGTAGATAGAATATTGTGAAACAGTTAGATAGTAATTATTAGTAATAAAAAAAAGCTTGCATGAATCAAGAATTAAAAAACTTCTTACCTTCATGGAATGGGAGATCGTTGAAAATCTCTCTGTAGACAATGTTCCGCACTTGTAGTAGATGTGAATCTTTTCCTTTTATGATTGTCTGGCCGGATTTGCTAGTTACACGTGAGAGAGCCACATATAACTGTCCATGCGTGAAGACTGGTTTCGGCAAGTATAAGAGAACCTCTTTTAAACTTTGACCCTGGCTCTTGTTTATCGTCATTGCGTAGCAGAGTCTGATAGGGAATTGTCGTCTACGTAATGTGAAAGGTAGCTTTGTATCATCTTGCAAGAGAACAATTCGGGGGAGGAGTACTCTTTTTCCAATGTGAGAACCAGTGACAATTTCAGCCTCAAGGACGTATTCGCCTAAGTAGGTCAGGATAAGACGGGTACCATTGCATAAGCCCCCTTTTTGATTTAAGTTTCGTAGAAGCATTACTGGTGCCCCAATCTTGAGAGTGAGCTTATGTGAAGGCAAACCCGAGAAATCCAAGGAATTTAGATACTCAATTGCGTATAACGTCTCATTCTGTTCAGACTGAGTTTCGGATGTCTCAAAGCTATCTGAGCTCAAATACTCTCTTGACACCCCGTCGGTGTGGGAGATAGTATAAGCATTGATCTCATCAACAGTTTCGTTACGCGGTGTGAGTATAGCATTCTTTGTGTAGGAGCTGTGGAATGCTTTTAAATTTTTGAGATCTCCATATGTGGTCTCAACAACTTGTTTAAGGGGGTCCTCACTAATCGGCTGGACCAATGACTTGTCGACGATTACCATTTGTTCATGGTGCTCGACATACTCATTTTCGGATGTTGTTAGTGGATTACCCTCCCCGACCTTAAGCACCCAATCAGAGAACTGTTTTTCGTCCTCATTTAATCGCATATTTGTTTTTAAAGAGAACTTATGGCAGCTTTCCCATAGGTATGAGTGACTTATGGAAGCGTAGACGGTGTCAGCTCTATTACCCTGTGGAATAACAAGTAATATCTGTCTAAAATCACCTCCTAAGAGGACTGTTTTGCCACCAAAAGTTTTGGTCTTTCGGTGAGGATTTTTCCTAGACAATAAGTCTTTCAACGTTTTATCTAGTGACTCAAAAGCATGCTTATGTATCATAGGTGCTTCGTCCCAAATAATAAGGTCGGTGTTCTCGATTAATTCAGCAAGCATTGTAC
This sequence comes from Moricandia moricandioides, assembly GCA_905132885.1. Classification (NCBI taxonomy): domain Eukaryota; kingdom Viridiplantae; phylum Streptophyta; class Magnoliopsida; order Brassicales; family Brassicaceae; genus Moricandia; species Moricandia moricandioides. Next base: position 32,566 of record CAJHQQ010002879.1, read on the forward strand.
CCGGTTTGATGTGGCATAGTTTTTCTTCAGAAAGCTTCAAGGGTATATTGAAGCGGGACTGTGCCGTCCTTCCGTTTGGCAGAAGCAACGCAGCTATTCCTGACGAAGCAACTGGGAGAACTATTTGTTTCCGTGAGCGAAGTCTAGATATAAGTTTTTGGTATAGAAAGGTTTTTCCTGTACCGCCTGCACCATATACAAAGAACAATTTGCCATCCTTTTTTTCAACCGAGTCTAAAACAGCTTCATAAACTGTCCGTTGTTCAGCATTCAATAGCTTGTACTGCGTGTTGTGTTTTAGCGTTTCCTCAGCTACATCATAATCGAGTTCCTGGTTCCACAGACTGTTCCCCAATTCTTTTAACAATACAGGTTTGATCTTTGGTATCCCTACAAAATCACTCAGTGATCGTTCATGCGTGCGCATCAACTTCTCCACTTCGATTAAGGTATATTATTCAAGAGTTTCATCGTCTAGCTCTAGATTTTGATGAGCGAATAATTTTTGTCTCTTGTAAAGTATATCTTCGCTCATATATTTCCAAGAATGTTCCCATAGATCTTTAGGGCTCGCAACAGCGCAACTGATTAGGAATGTTACAAACATATCACGGAGTTGGAAGGGTGTAGCAAATGTGTTACATTCTGACATACTCTCGTGCCATTCTACATCGTTGTCAAGATAGCCTCGTGCATAGCAAACGGATTTGTAGTCAGGGTATTTCACATCTTTATATGTTTTGAGGTCGTCATAACTTGTAGGACCCGTAATCTTATTGATGAGGATCCTTAGATAGTAACGATCACCTGAAGATGGGTGGACAGATACAATTCTCCCGATGTGTCTTCCTTTCTTACGTTCAGACCAAACTTTAGTACCATTGTTCCACACAAAATATTCTGGTTTCTGCACATATGTTAATGTTCGCGCAAACTCTGATTTTCTGCATAAAACCATCCATTCAGTGAACATTGTCTTCTCGATCCCTGGCCTGTGAATAACACGACCGAGATCATCAGTTTCTTTCACAGTGATATTATGTTCGCCTTCCAAGTGAATGATTAGCTTTTGGACAGATGACTTTCTTTTGTGTATCTGGTATGCGAAAGTTCGCCACATTGATTCACAAGCTGATAGATAGCAACAATCGATGAAGTCCTGGATCTCATTTCGCTGCTTGTTGACTGTCTCATTAGTTTTTTCAGAGGTAGCTGCTGGATTTCCCTTCTCAATAACACCAGATGCTTTGTCAACTCCCTTGGTTATATACTTGAATAGGTACTTCACTGCACTTGTACGGTTACACCATTCAACATTAATGTGCGCTTCGTACTTCTTCAAAATCTCAATGTTATGAGGTATAACTGAGGTGTTGTTCATGATTGCCCCATCCTTTACCACTGAAGCATTTCCGTCTCGGCGACGACGATATAATATATACCCAGCTTTATCAATTGACGTTGAGTCATTATATGGCCGAGGATACTTTTTGGTGCACATATTATTTTCCATACATGGGGACTTTGGTTTAATGACCCCACATGGGCCATGCATCATGTGTTTTGAGACTAAATCGTAAGCTTCTGGGTCTTCTTCTTTGTTAGGGAGCTCCGCTGAAATAATGTTATCAACTTCCTCTGCACTTGGTGTTCTAGAAGAGTTCCCAAACCATAACAATATATGTGCGTGAGGAAGTCCTCTTTTCTGAAACTCTATTCTATGGAGAGCTGTATAAGAATAAACGGAGTTATGTTTTTTAGGAAAACTGTTTAAAAGAAATTAATATTTTTACATACCTGCTGTATATGGCTTGAAGAATGTTCCTTTTTTGAAATCCTCGAGTAGTTGGTCCAATTTCATCTTAAAGACTCGACATTCAATGTCTGGTCTATCATTGGGAGAATCTCCACCGTATGTTGCTAGATGCTCTTTAATCTCTTTCCAGTTAGGATTGGCGGTCATTGTGATGAATAAATCAGGGTTACCGAATTGCCTACAAATAGCCATTGCGTCATGATATTTCTCAATTAAGTAGCGGGGTCCACCAGTGAAACTCGGGGGCAGTATAAACCTCTGGCCAATGATTTTGGCATCTGTGTCACCTTTGTTAACGGCGTCAAGGAAGTTACTGTATAGCTCGGCTCTTAGGATATCTTGATTGTTCCTCGCCCATCTTAACCGATCATCTTCAATTGCTGTATATACATCTACAACATATTGATGTAATAGGCGTCCTCCTTTTATCAATGTTAATCCTTGATTGAGCCGTGTCTGGATTTGTGAGGCATAGAATTGACGTATGCTTAGGAATTGCCTTGTCCTTGAAGTGCCAGTCTCGATGTGCAATGGTATCTCCGGGTGGAAACCATATTCACCATATGGGAATAGAAGGGGATATTGAAGGCTCATGCATAAAGGGTGATCATCATGTATTTGCTGCAAAGTCTCTGACTGAAACTGGACCACGATATCTCGTTCTCCAATTGTCGATGACATATCCCCTACAATTAGACCTGCCACCTCACTTGTAGTTGGAAGATCATATTCTTTCCCTTTGCCTTTATCCGGGAGCAACTTGATAGTGAATTCTTCGCCAAAATTGGTTTCATAGTAGTCACGGGCGCGTCGAAAGATCTTAGCTAAGCAATTGTTCTCGTCCACCATCTCGATAAGACGTTTAATTTTTGCTTCATCGAGTTTTCCCTCGGTTGAGGTCTGCCCCATCGCATTTAACCGGTTCTTGACTTCGTTGTTTGTATCAAATATATATAGTTGGAGATACTTTGGGGGATGGCCTCGTGGAGGTAAAAGAGACCCAATTCGGTGGTGGGTCTGACCTTGAATACGAAATGTGAAAGGCCCTGGCGCATACACCACACTGTTATCCATCTTAGCTCCAATAGATGTGAAAGCTAAGACAGCATTGTAAATGCGGATCGTATCTCGAAACCAGCGACATTCAAGTAACTCCTCTAAGACAGCTGGCGGTTGTCTGATCGGGGGAAGCTTTATTTGCCCATGGTTACAACAAATTGTAAAGCTTAGTTCCCCCGTTTTAGGGTCCGTCCCAGTGCTCTCTGAAGTCCACACCAATGCACCACACTGTGAGCATTCTACAATTGGGTTCTCTTTAATTTTAGATGTTGAGCATTTATCTGAATAAATATTGGGTTAACAATTGTTAGGACACAACCGCACTTTCATAGTTTGGAAATTAAAAATAATGATTTTGATAATAGGGTCCAACCCCGAGTACTATATATTTCTTTAGTCGAACCTTGAACTGCGCTATATATTTTATGAGTAATGCATTAGGCTTATGGAGCTTCAAATTTTTTAGATGGGTCGGGCGAGCTCTAAATTTCAAAACTTATATAATTATTATTGTTATTATTAATAATTTGTAGTATTATGATTATTATGCCCTATACTTTTTTTCTTACTGGACAGGTTTTAATATTTAAAAACTATATGTACCTTTCTTCTTAGTTCGAGTGGGGCGTAAACCATGTGACACTGTCTTACTCTCTGAACCTATGCATAAAACATGTAAATCATAAATATTAATATATGAATAAAATTTGGTAAGTGGATTGCGTTAGGTATGATGGTTACCTCGTGGCCTAGCTGATGTTCGCTTCGATAGCAAGATCGCCTTTCTCATGTTTCGTGCGTTTTTTTGACGCACTGGTTAATTCAAAATAATTCAATTAGCAATGGTATAAGCATAAGATATTGAAGATGAATAAATAATGTTTGAAGTGTAGAAAGAAATTTATACCATAAAAGTCGCAATTATCACAGCCACCTGTGCGTGTAAATTAGTAATCCAATTAGCTTTATTGTGAACATATGATGTAAAGAGTATACTATTATACCTGGTTTAAAATTAAAATCAAAGCGTGCGTTTTTTTTTCAAAATTAGAAAGTCAATTTAAATTTTTAAAAATATTTTTTTTCAAGCTTTTGTCACCAATATAGCCTTAACAATATTGTCTGTATAAATATATTAACCTGGAACTGGAAATCACCCAAAAAAAGACCACAACTCATCATAAGATATTTTATAACAAAAACTTACAATCAAACAGTTTCGGTTTGAACGTTGGTGGATCGAGTATCTGGTTGGCTGTCAACAATAATTATAATTTAAAGTAATATATAATACGCTATTTTCAGATAGAAATAAACTATTAGTAAGCACAATGAGAGACCTTTTGACTTGGCGCGTAACCCAAGTGGACGACTACGTTTCCTTTTATGCGTGACGCCAGTTGAAGATTCTGTATGGGCAAAATTAGCCAAGTGTTTAATTGGAATATTGATGATACTTTACTAATGGATTTTTCATTCATGGCTGTTTAGATTATAGCACCTTTTAAAATATTATCAAATTTTACATGCATTAATTATAACATCTAGAATATTTTATATTTTTATTTTAGAACAAATTGTTTTAAAAAAGTTTTAAATAGATTAGAAGTTAAAATTTATTTTTGTTTGAATTTATATATGGGGTTATAAAATTATGTAAGATATTCTGATTATATATTTAAATTCGAATGTATATTTAAATTTTAATTATATATTTATATATTTTAAGCTAAAATTTATATTTAAATTCATACATTCATGCATTCTAATTTGTATTAAAATTTCCAAAATTATTTTGAAGTACAATAGACTTTAAATTTTTTTTGATCCAATATTATTAAAATATTTTGTGTTACAAAAATAGAAAGTTTATAGTAAAAATATATAAGTCACATATGCATAGCTATTATAGAATTACTTAATATATAACAGTAAACTAAATTAAGTTATTGATGGGAGTATATAACATCATTAACTCATTATATATATTAGGAAATATGTGATGCATTTACAGTCCATAGTAAAAGACTTAAACTTTGTAGATACACCACACACAGACAATACATAGATATCATGATGCAGAGGTCGTTTAAATTTTTGATAATACTCACATAAGGATTTGTTTTACCTGGAGTATCCACAGGGGGGGTAGGAGGTGGGCTCTTCATACCGTTGATTTAGCAACCCTTAAAACAAAAACAAATTCTACGCTTATTAATTTGATTTTGATTTACGTTCAACCTACTATTTTAGACATGTTGAATCAATAGTACAACAGTTGAAGTTTTCTGATAAAGTTGTTCCGTTTAGAAGGATAATAATGAGAAATAGTCCGCTGACATTTAATAGTGCGCATTAAATAATATTAATTTCGGTATTATTTTGCTTTGTAAATAAATTAGATGAATAAATAAATTGTTTTACAAATATGGCATAATAGTTATTCAAATTAATTACAACAAAAAGTATTAATAATATGTAATTATTATGTTATAATATGCTAATATTATGGAGGGGAATTGCGATTGTATCACAAGTTTGGAAACAATTTGCGAACTTATTTTTAACGAATGACAATTTTTTTTAAAAAACCTTTATTTTAAATGAAAATAGACTTAATTTAATTTGCTTAATTTAATTTAATTTAGAAACTAAACATGCCCCTTAAACACCAAATTCTAAGAACCAATCACTAAATTGTAGACATAATGGTTAATATATTTTTGATAATTGTTAGAACATTAGCAATACAAATAAGAGAAAGGTAAGCAACTATGTGACCAAATAGACAGAGAAATTACCTATCGTTTGAGATTGAATTGATATGATAATCATTTACAAAACTTTTTAAAACACTTTTGTAAGTGTATAAACGTTTTATAAATGTTTATAGATTATTTGAAAGAGCCTCTAAGATCTATGGTTCACTTTATCAGATCAGCCAATGGAGGTATATCTATGATTATTGATGAATGTAAATAATTTATTAGGGTTTATAAAAGCAATTTGTAAACTATCTATAAAAGTCTATAAAAATGTTATGAAAGCATATACTCAATTTATAAGGGGTATTATAAGAGTTGTATAGATTTATAAATCAACTAAGACAGTCTATAGCTAATTAAAAAGCGTTACAAAACAACTTATAATGGTTTGTATAATAGTTGATAAGGGATTATAAATGTATATAAATAATTTATAAGGATTTATAAAAATAATTTATAAAACTGATACGCCATTATAAAATAATTTATAAGGGTATTTAAACTTTTTTGTAGGAGTCTATAAACCAATTATATAGACATAAGATTTGTAAGTCTGATAAAAAAATATAAAGGTTTTATAAAACTTTAACAAAAGATTTGTAAATAGTTTAGAGAGTCTTTTTAAGCTAGTGGTATTTTGAAGTAAACTATCTATGATTATTGATGAATGTAAATAATTTATTAGGGTTTATAAAAGCAATTTGTAAACTATCTATAAAAGTCTATAAAAATGTTATGAAAGCATATACTCAATTTATAAGGGGTATTATAAGAGTTGTATAGATTTATAAATCAACTAAGACAGTCTATAGCTAATTAAAAAGCGTTACAAAACAACTTATAATGGTTTGTATAATAGTTGATAAGGGATTATAAATGTATATAAATAATTTATAAGGATTTATAAAAATAATTTATAAAACTGATACACCATTATAAAATAATTTATAAGGGTATTTAAATTTTTTTGTAGGAGTCTATAAACCAATTATATAGACATAAGATTTGTAAGTCTGATAAAAAAATATAAAGGTTTTATAAAAATTTAACAAAAGATTTGTAAATAGTTTAGAGAGTCTTTTTAAGCTAGTGGTATTTTGAAGTATTACATCTTTCTATTTTATGAAATCAATTGTACAGTGTATGGCAAAGCGTTATAAGTATATTAAGAAATGAAGCATTGATAAAAGATAGTTGCTTATTATGTTTAGAACTTATATATAGAATCACAATCTACATTTGTCATCTATTATTCCTTGTATCATATATTTGATTATGCAAATGAAGTGAACCAACTACACTGTTAATCACTTAAAGAGAGAATACCATCACAGGAAAAAGAAGGAACAGTCCGGGAAGAAAAACCTGAATGTATATACCTTCACTGACAATTTACTTACGTTATGTGGTCCATTTATAATTTATTTTGCTGTTGTCAAAATCAACACACACTACTATTAGAAAATGTGTACGTAGAAGTTGACCAGAAATTCTCAGTCATCCAATCGCGCATCTAAAAAATCTAAAGTATAATAAGTTTGTTAGGTTTCTAGTGATGATGTTTTGCTCAAAACATCCAATTGAGCATACACGTAGCAACAAAAATCAGAAACAGAATAAGATAATCTAAACAGAAGAACAACAACAAAATCGAAACAGAAGAAGATAATATAAAGCTAGATAAAAGCCAAAAAGACCATAATAGCGTTAGAGTCCTCACCAGACAGAGCTAGTTGGGTTGTTTTCTTGTGACTCTGTGCTCGGTTTTGGAATGTGTTCTCTAGTTCCAACTTTATGTGATATTTTGGGTAATTCCTTAGGAGAAAAAATATTAATTATATTGTAAATTATAGAGTTTGACTTTAGGTTTTCTTACTAAATTAATGCTCTAATTGACGCCATTTAATGGTAAAATATTGACATTAAATTCTAGGATGTTACGATTTGCGGGATCTTTATGTTTCCTTTTTTAGAAAAAAATAAATCAATCCGTTAATGCTATATATAGCATATCATAAAATATCCCACTTGCCATCTAAAATATCTGCATTTAATAAAAATCATATGTTGTCTAATAACATTATATATTGTCTAATTGGAATTATATAATAAAATCTTTGTATTATATATTGTCTAATTTTATAATAATGTTTCAAACTATCATAATATTTTCGGGCATGCAGAATTTAATTTTAATACTCAAGTTTTAGTACATGTAATAAAATTATCAATAATTTAATATAATTCTGTGTTATTACTATGAGTTTTTAAACATTTGTATTTTCGTAGCAAAAATTGTAAGTAATGGATTGAAAACTTTATATTAGCATATAAAGATAAAATTAATATATAATATATATATATTCCAATTTTTTGAATAGAAATCATGAATCATTTGTCACTACTATAAGCTTAATATCTTTTGATATCTTTTTATTTTAACAATTGTAACAAATGTTTTAAAAAACAATTAGCAAGCTCTCAACATTAATAAATTAAAGTTAACCATCATAATTGTGGTCTCACTAATTATTAAGAATCTTTTGTAGAAAAAAAGAAATCAAAAAGCAATAGGTTTAGGGCGCCCTCACATATTGATATTTCTTCTTATCCTGCCTCTGAATTCTCTGATGAGTTTGATACTGTTGTCAAAGTGTAATTGGGTTGCCGAGGATGACGAAAGCAATAGCTTACCTGCAAATAAGATAGCGTTATTGTGAATGTATTGGAAATTGAAGTTCTCGTTCATTACCTTTACTTAAACTTGGGATTACACTTGTCACTATGACAACTTGGTATTTCCGATTGCTTATGCTTTGCAGCCTCCGAAAAAGAGATGCTTGGTTGTCCCAAAGTGTCAGCTTTACCATCGTTGATCTGCAATGGTGTTTAAATAAGTTCCAATTCATGCCTAATATGTGATAAATGATACCGAGTTCTACCTGTCTAAAAGCAAACCAATGATGAGCTTTGTTTTTGAGTCAGGGTAGTCGTAGTTGATTCCTTGCATAATGCGTATTTTGCCAACTACATCTATTTTGTATATGTGATTAATTAACCATTTGATACTTGTCTAACCATCTATTGTCTGTGATTCTTTTACCTGGAAGGTAGGTGGTAGAAGTGGCTGATTGTAGAAGCTGACTGATGCTGTGAGGGGAGAAGCTGTGGGAAGGGAAGTCTGGGATTGTGTCTTCTAATTTTACCACACTTGTCGCATGGTTGATGTGAATAAAGTATCGCCGAGGAGTGAGCTTGTACTGGCGTTTGTTTGGGACGACAATATATTTTGTCAGGTGGTATATATCCCCTGCTGATAAGAGTTTAGGGTTCTCAGTTGTTGCCTTAAGTGAGAGCCGCCCTTCTAGACTTTGTCCCTGAGAATGAAGGAAATAGTTAGTTGTTTTTTTTTTCTTCGATATCAATAGATGTAGAAAAAAATAACAAACATTCAAATCAAAACACATGAAAGCGGTGCCTAAGTTATTGTTGGCGTGATCTATGATGGGCCAAAAATGACTCATACGAACTAATATTGATTTAGAGATTTGTTCTCCAAATCTGTTAGCTTGGCCACTGAGATGAATAGTTTGATGTGGCCATGGTTCTCTGACGACAAAGAGCAAGGTTTATTATTTATAAAATATAGTTGCTCTAATTGGTTCAAGCTTTCAAGAGCATTCACTAACCTGTCCACATCGAATTCGCCTAAAAGAGCTCGGACCTCAGTGCCCTTCCTGGTCGAAAGACTTAGCCCTGTTGCAGCTGATCTTTGATTCTGGAGATCCGAAGAAAACACTTTACAGAGCAAGGAGTCCAAAACTTCATGATCTGATCTACCGACAGCTTCCTCCTTATTAACATGATTGGACTGATACTGGTTCATCATCTCTAACCCAATCGTCTGAACCCTCGAATCAGCGCCGTCTTCCTCAATGGTCGGAGGCAGTCTCTTCGTCTCACGCTCCATCTCCTTCGCATTCGCAATAATCTTCGGATCCGAATCAAAAAAATCAGGCTTTGCCATCTCTCTGTCGGATCGGAACTGGGTAAGAGAAAACCCTAAATAAATGGAATCAAATACTTAGAAGCTCTCGAATGTATGCTGTTCTGCCACTTTATATTTCACCGACTGGGCCTGTATTTCGTGGGCATTTTTATTTTATTATGGGCTTTAATATTCGGGTTTTGTGAAAAGATAGAGAGAGAATGTTAAAGAGAGATGTGAGGAGGAAAGAAGTAAATACTTTTTTATATTAATTATTCTGGTACAAAATAAATACTTTTGCCCATTTTCAATTTAAAATTTATTAACATATTATTGTAATTTATTTATATCGATAGGAACATGGTTATGATTATGTACATAAATAATTATATTTTATATAAAAACATGAAAAATTAGTTTTTAGAAAAATTTATATACGTTAATACAGGATGATAATTAATATTATAGAACAAAGGAAGTAATAATTTAATTTTAAAATACTAAAAGAGTTTAACTAATCGAAGCATGTATAACCTACTTCACGAAGTGCAACTGACGCGAATAGTTTCTTGAAGACTACACATTATAGGTTCTTGTTCAATTGTTTTATATAAAATATGCGAATTCTTTATATATTAAGTTCTATTTTGGTATAATAATAAATTATTTTACGAAACAAAAGCTCAATATGGCTTAATATCTCAATATAATATGGTTATATAAATTAGAAACGTCAAGCTAGATACGTGTATCACGACATGTTGGACAACTTAAGTTATTGCCGATCCATTCCGCTATGCACTCGTGGTGGTATATGTGGTTGCATTGCAATGAGTTTACATCTTCTGTGCCAAAGAACTTAGATTGGCAGATGATGCACATTTTGTCTTCTTCCTCCGGTGTGGGTTGTCTGCTTGTGTTCTTGAGGTCGATGCTAGCTACGTCAACGTCTATCCTGTGGGTTGCGTGAGGGTTGAAATCTGTTAAATAGAGAAACATGCGTAGGTGTGTAACTGCATAATCGGTGAGTGATGAAATGATGGATGCGACTTTGTCGCTAGTAAAGTCGATAATTCGTGTAGCGGCATCAATGTTGATGTCATGGTAGGTGAGCATGTATTCCATGAGCTCGGTGGTTGTATCGGTTAAATGACCATTAGCGGTAGTTAAACATTTTATTCCAAAGTCTATCTCTGTTTGATTTGTATTTGGCCGCTTAATTTTGATGGTGATTTTTCTATCTGGAGTTGTTATTGCAGGTTCTATGTCTGTGGAAAATGAATAAGAAATATGTGGATGTGAATTCATGATGGCTAAAGAGGTGACTTTAGTGTTTGTAGCTAGGCGATATTTATATGGTGCTCTCTCAAATATATGTAACGTGAATGTGGTTGTTAATTGTTTGGTCTTAGTTAGTAAATACAATTTAAATGCTTCTGCTTATAAGATTTTTTAACTGTCCGGTCTTATTTAGTAAATGGAATTTGAATGTTTCTATTTATGAAGTGTATGATAAATCACATAACGTACACGAAGTATAAAAACTACTGTTGAATGGATCTTTAATTCTGCAGGGACTGCAGTTTCTAATTTTGTAATCAGACCATAATTCATGAAAGTAAGTATATACATACAAATAAGGCCTAAAAAAACGGTGATCTTCAAACAATCACCAAAAGAAACATTCATACATATGTGTTTAGTATATTTATCTTTATATTAATCTTTCGTTGGAGCATATCAAGCTGTCAACTACCAATGCTGGAATAGAATGAACTCATGAAAGACCAAACGATTGTATTAAAGCTCACTCAAAATAGATAAATTGTCTGCAAAGGTGAACAAAACTCTGAAAATGAAAACTGAAAGGAACATGTGAGTCTATAACTAAACTGGAAAATTAAAACTTAAACTGCAGTGAACTCCATAGATCATGCTAAACTGGAAAATAAAAACTCAAACTACAATGAACTCCTTAATATCTCACATCGTGGATGGAACCTCTAATTCTCAAGCTTAGAACGTTTTGCTATACCTGCCTCAACACTTCCAGATTTCCTTTTAGCCCCCTCATCTGCAGAAGCTTCACAGGTCTTCGAGGGTCCACACACTTCGTCTGCAGTTAGTAAGGTTTCAACGGGCATTTGGGTAATGGGGGTTTCAAGGGAGGCTGTTTTAGGTGGAGGAGCTACTGCTGAGATGATCTTTGTGACAGTTAGAGCTCGAGACTTGCCAGTAATGTTATGCTCTGAAACTTTCACACTGAATTTGTGTGTTTGTCCAATGGCACTAATCAAAGCCTGTTGTACAGGCACCTGATGGTCAACTCCTTGGTCTTGATTAGCCTAACACTCAAAGAAAACATTATGTTATTAATTATGTAAAGCTGGTATATAAGCTCGAGATAAGGTTACCTCAAAATAGCTGTCAACTAACTCTGATGCGGGCTTCCCAGTCAACTGAAGACCAGCATCACCAAGCAGCACGAAAACAGCCTGCTCACTATTGTCGTACACGGATATCTTTGCACGATACCTGTGGTCAAGAAAATCAGAAACCAATACCAGCAAATGCGTAATAGAATATTAAGGCTACTAGTCATACTCTGCACCACAGGCTACGTCAACCTTCCCACACTTCGAACACACCAGCGAAGTAGGGCCTTTGGTAGCCTAAGTGTGGCACGTACTACAGCCGATGTAATACCAATCCGAACCATGTACAACATCATCGATCGTGGCTGTACATTCGAAAAAAGCAACCTGCGACAGTTCATAATCAAGTGATGTAAACATCTAGCCACTTAACATAGAGTACTAAGTCTATAACTTCACATGTACCTTCGCATTTTCCTGCTTGATGTATGAGTATATCTCCCCTATAGTAAGTGTCTCACTCTTAGTGACCACCTCTGCATTAACCATCTCAGCAATCTCTGGGTTAGACCCCAACCTGAAACAAAGTATAAACCATTACATTGTGCATGAGATGAATTTGCCAAAGTTTAGATATTAAATACATCAACACTGACCAGGTGAAATAATCTCTGCTTGGCTGGACATCATTGTCCATAAAAACCCGTGAAGATGACATAGATGTTAGAGCAAGTGTGCCTGTTACATTTTCGGAAAAACCATTAAAAATGACACAACCAGAAGATACACAACACTACGCAAATATTAGCATCCAATGTCAAACAACTAAGATAATTACGACCATATATCACACGAAAGAAGAAAATTATAACCTCCAAGCCGTTTCGGGTTAACAGTTGTGACTAACAACACAGTGGGAGTGTTTTCAGAAGATTTGAACCTTCTGCAGAAGTCCATTGCAGCCTGGTCCCAAAGATAGAGCTTCAAAACCGGTCCACTGCAAAAGATTTACATTGGCGGGTTAAGACATATAATAAGAGGGTGTGTCTAAAAAAAAGAAAAGACATACCCATGTGATTGCACATGAACCAAAACACGGCGTGTGGTCGCAATCTCTACTTCGTCAAGGATGGGACGATCGGTGAGGGTCTGTTCATTAACCAGCTTCATGTGGCCAACCACATCTATTACATTTCCACAAAGTTTATAAGCGAGATGGACAGAGAAAAAATATACAAAAGACAGTTAGAGATTTTACCGTAAAGGCCGCCTTTGAGATCACAGTTATCTTCAAATTCTTTGTGTGTATGGAACCGGAACAGGTCCTCGTCGAAATGGATGGGACTGTTTTCAAGAGCAATCATGGCAGAGTTCCATGACAAAGTAACGGTCACGCCATGATCAGCAACCTGATACACCGCTTTGCTTTTGACTCCGTAAAAGTTGATGATTCTGTAAACCGATCCTGCTCTCATATGAGGCAAATATGTTTGAACACGCCTTGATGGGATAAATCCTTGAATAACAGTTCCCTGTCAATTATCCCCAGATTAACTCAGTCAACCAAACCTATTCGTCGATTTTAAAAACTCAGTCAATCAGGAAATCTTTCAAAAACTACAAACATGTTCGTCGATAAGAAGCATTTCGAGACCAATCAGGGTCTTTGTTGTTGGATTTCGAGCCTCCCAAAAATGGATCAGACGGAATCGTAACTCGGCTTCGTGGGATCCCAGTGAGATATCTCTGAAGAACATCACTTCGTGGGAATTAGCGGATGAGACAGAAGACTTTCCGTTTGGTTTCAGGGCCATGGTTGGAGTTTAATCACTTTATTCTCTCGGGGTTTTGTTTTTAACAGTGTAAAAAAGGACAATAAATAAAGAATGAGAAATGGAGGGAGATGAAAGAAAACCATTAGTTGATGTTTAATGGAAGAATAAACGGAGAAGAAGAGGAATCACAGAAGACAAATGAAGAGGTAAGAAGACGAAGAATCCGATTTCTCAGATCGATTGCGAAGTAATAGGGTTTGAGAAGAAGCGGAATCGCAGAAGAGAAACGAAGAGAAACGAAGAGGCGAGAAGACGAAGAATCCGATTACTCAGATCGAGTAGTAGGGGTTAGACGGTTAGGGTTGGGGTACATGGGCCAAACTATATATTCGTTTCTGGCCTAGTTAAATCCTCGCTTCCTTTCTGGCCCAGTTAAATCCTCGCTTCCTTGCGTTCCCGACCTATAAAAAATCGAACCCAACCCATATAGCAATTTGAAATCACCACAACCCAAAAGCATGCGTTTTGAGTCAACAAAAAAACGAACCCAGCCCATATAGCAAATTCGAAATCAGCACAGCCCAAAAGCAATATGACATGGCATTTTGGAACAGTCTAATTGGTTGATTTTTAGAGCTGAGGTGGCACTCTCTCTATCAAGTATATCAGCCTTTTATTATTGTAAGATTCATTATTACCTTACTTATACCTTCGGTATATGTAGGGGCCGTTCGTTCACCATCCAGATGACTCATCTGGATGTAGATGAGAGTTTTCTTTGTTTAGGCACTAAAAGTACAATCCATCTGGATGGCTCATCTGAATGACTTTAAAATTTTAGGCTTAATTTTAAAGTTCATCTGTCAAAATGGACCATCTGGATGGAGATGGTTCTGTCAAAATGGTATAATGTCTATTATACCCCTTATACATTTAACAAATTATAAGCTTAAAGCTAATATCATTTTTCACTCACGAAAAATTACAAAACCGTATTTTCCTACAAAAATAAAAAATACATTACTCCGCTAAAACCACAAAAAATATTTTTCCGCCAAAAACGAAAAAAAAACATTTTTCGAGAAAATCGCAAAAACGCATTTTCCCGCCAAAAACCACAAAATGTTTTTTTACCGCCAAAACCATAAATATACGTTTTACCACAAAACCGTAAAATGCGTTTTCTCGCAAAAACATGTTTTCCCGCCAAAACAGCAAAAACGCGTTTTCTCGCAAAAACCGCAAACCCCATTTTCCCGCTAAAACTGCAAAAAAAATGTTTCCCGCCAAAACCGCAAAAACGCGTTTTCCCACCAAAACTGCAAAAACGAGCTTTCTCACAAAAACCGCAAAAACGTTTTTTTCCGCCAAAACTGCAAAAACGCATTTTCCCGCCAAGACCGCAAACACGCGTTTTCCCGCCAAAATCGCAAAAACGCGTTTTCCCGCTAAAATCGCAAAAACGCGTTTTTCCGCCAAAAACGCGTTTTCCCACCAAAACCGCAAAAAAGAGTTTTCTCGTCAAAACCGCAAAAACGTGTTTTCCCGCCAAAACCGCAAAAACACGTTTTCCCGCCAAAACCGCAAAAAAAAGTTTTCTCGTCAAAACCGCAAAAACGAGTTTTCCCGCCAAAATCGCAAAAACGAGTTTTCTCGTCCAAACCGCAAAAAATGAGTTTTCATGCCAAAACCGCAAAAACGCATTTTCCCGCCAAAACCGCAAAAATGCGTTTTTCCGCAAAAACATGTTTTTCCGCCAAAACTGTAAAAACGCGTTTTTCCATTTGTTCAAATTATCACAAAACAGGAAGTATTCATTATTATATGAGTTTTGTAAAATTTGAATTTATTTCATATAAATAAAAAATTATATGAAATAAAAATTTATAAATGTCAAAATGCTAATTTTAAATTAATTTTAGTGTATATATATTTTAGACTAAATAATAAAAATTAGTTAAGTTAAAATTAATATCAAACAAATGATTAAATCAAAATAGGGGTATATTTGTAATTTGTTTATTAAACTCATCTAGATGGAAATAGAAAAAAAGAAACGAACATAAAATCCATTCGGATGACTCATCTAGATAGCTTATCTAGATGAAAAAACGAACAACCCCTAAAATCTGGATGGATCATCTAGATGGATCATATAAATGGATCATCTGGATGGAAATGAGAGATGGAGAAACGAACAGCCCCGTAATCAAATAGTAAACCACTTTCAATTCAAAGAAGTCAAGGAAACTGAGAATGAGATGGTGGAACACAAAACAAAATGGGTATCAAAAGGATTTTCAATCATGTTAATGGATTGTGTGATTCAGTTGTATAAAAGACATCATCAGCTTCCTTGTTAAATCTCCAAAGGGATCAGTTTTCCTCAAATCAGTTGATTTTTCAGAGGCTTTGAAAGACTCTAATTTGTTGCTTAACATGGTTGACTGTATGGTGGGTGAAGTTGGAGAGGCTAATGTTGTCCAAGTGGTAACCGACAATGTTTTAAACTATGTTAAAGCTAGTATGTTTTTTTTTTGTATAATGTTTATGTGTTTTGTTTATGTAGTTATTTTGAATTTAACTTTATCTTTTATTCTTCTAACTTGCAGGGAAGTTTCTAATGACAAGAAGATCACATCTATATTGGCTTACTTGTGGAGCACATTACATTGATCTCATGCAGAAGAATATAAGAAAGATTCCTTTAGTTAAGGCTGCAATAAGAAGCTGATTCCTTCAGTTATCCAAGTGGGAACCGACAATGCATTAAACTACGTTAAATCTGGTATGTTTTTTTTATATAATGTTTTGTTTATGTGTTTTATTTATGTAGTTATTTCGAATCTAACTTTATCTTCTATTCTTCTAACTTGCAGGGAAGTTTCTAATGGCCAGAAGATCACATCTATACTGGCTTACTTGTGCAGCACACTACATTGATCTCATGCATGAGAATATAAGAAAAATTCCTTCAGTTAAGGCTGCAATAAGAAGCTGCATCTTTATGAATGACTACGTCTATGGTCATACATCTTTAGTGAATATGATGAGAAGGTTCACAAAACAAGGAAATCTGCATAGACAAGCAGTTACTCGGTTTGCTACGTCATTCATCAAACTTGGCAAGTACTACCACCACAAGGATAACTTGAGAAAATTTGTAACTTCTCATAATTGGAGTGATTCAAAGTGGCCACAAGAAGTAGGAGTAAAGAAGGTGAAACAAATCATTATGCAAGAGAACTTTTGGAGAAATTTTCTTTATGCAATCAAGTTGATTGTGCCAGTAGTTAAAGTTCTTTGATTGGTAAATGGGGGAGAAAATACCAGCTATGGGTTACATCTATGAAGCAATGGATAGATATAAGTAGACCATTGCGAAAATCTTCCTCCATAAAAAAGATCAGTACAAGCGTGCTTTTGAAAAAATGGATGAAAGATGGAATTTTGAAATCCGTCAGCCTTTGCATGGTACTTGCCACTTTTGAATTATGAGTTTCAGTACAAAGAACCTGGAGTAAATTGTGACGAGTTTATGACATGTTTACACAACACCATTGAAAGTTTGATTCCTAAAGTTGAAACTCAAGATCAGATAATTAAAGAGCCAGATCATTTTAAGAGTGCTTCTTGACTCTTTGGCCATCCCATGGCGATAAGACAAAGGACAACAAAGGGACCTGCTGAGTGGTTGCAGTCTTATGGAGCATCCACTCTAACGCTTAAAGATTTTTTTCTAAAATTTCTGAGTCTCAAATGTGGTGCGACGAGTTGTGAGAGAAATTGGAGTGTGTTTCAGCATCTCGATACCAAAAAGGAATTTCTTGACCCAAGAACGCTTGAATGACATGTTTTTTGTTAAGTAAAATTGTGCTTTAAAACGCCGACACAATCTGAAAGATACAATTGATCCCATTGATCTAGAATAAATTGATGAGAGTAATGAGTGGCTGGTAGGAAGAATGGATGGAGAATCTTCTAATGATGACTTTGTTGATCCAGTATTTGCAGATGCTTATTTAACATGGTCATTGGTAAGAAATACATCTTGATCTAATGAACCTAGTTACCCTACTAGAGCATCTTCAAGTAGGAGTGAAAGAATTCTTCCATGAGCTCAACTCCAAGTTCTCAAAGGACATCACCATCTACAATGGTGTTGATTGATGAGGATGCTAAGGATGATGAGAATGAAATGGAAGAAAATGTTAGAAATTTGGGCTAATATGTGTGTGGCCATTGATGAGTATGAAGGACATGATGACTTTAATTCTCTGTTTTATGATTTTGTTGGTTTGATTCTCTGTTTTAAGACTTTGTTGGTTTGATTCGTTTTTTTCTTAAAGACTTTGTTATCTCAGTTCTATGTTTTAACTTTTGTTTTAAGATTTGTATATTTCAAATTTTAATGGTTTAGGATAATGACAAAGAATAGAAGAATCTGAATGATTTCTATGTATTGTCCACTAATCTTACGTGTATTGTTCAGACTACACCTTATGTTGGTGAGGCGTTTCAGAGCGACGCTATAGCTTTAAGGCGAGCTTGACCTTCTTTATCGCCGCAAGGGTTGAACGCTATTTAAAACCTATTTGCACCATCAGAACATGATTCTTCTATATTATACCTTCTCACGATACAGAGAAATTCTCAAATCAAATCCTATTCTATCCATGCCTCGTGTCCATCATCTTTTCACCAGAAACATCCTATCTCTCAAGCGCCTCCAATACTTGAAGGCACTTCAATATATAATACAGATGTAGCATGGCAACGAGAGTTGAGGATGACAAGTCTTGGCTGGATTTTCGACGCTCATCGCAAGGAAGTTACAGTTAAAAGATCTTGATTCCACCTCTTTGTATCTTTGCCACTAGTAGCTGATGCTTTAGTGGTGAGAGAAGCCTTAACCATGTCACAGGAGCTAAGTTACACAAACATCTGAATGGATAAACACTGACTCACAAGAGCTCATCAAATTCATAAACTCGAGGATTCACTTGGTGTAGCTCTTCAGAGTTTCACTGACATTAGTTCATGTCCTATACCTTTATTTTTCGTCTTCTCTAGAGAACATAACACGTTAGCAGATTCTCTGTCATAGACTGTCATATATAATGCTACTACAACCTCGTAAACTTTTATTAATCTATAAAGCTGATAAATTTGTATAGAAGATTTTTTTTTAAAAAATATTACAAATGTTCAAATGTGACAAAAATAACCTTTTGCTCAAAGGTGGATTTGCCAAATTACTCAATTGTATTCTATTTTCTAATCTAATTTAAACTAGACATATATTACTCATACACATTAGTTAGAGATGATTGGCTTAAAACTACGTAAATATAAATATTATGCATATGAATGCCAAAATTTCTCAAAACTATTATTTTAAAACTTGAGATAGTTTAAAGCAAGCGAACATGTCAAAACAAATAGAATGTAAACAATCGTAATCTATGTGGTACAATTTGATCCTTTTTTTGTATTAATTTGACACAACAAACAAACTGACGAAAACATATGTCATTTAATTTCAAGATAAATGGTATTCACCTCACCTTACATCAAAATAAACTTCTAATTACAAACTTTGTAAATCATAAATTTTGACCTACAAACACAAAACATATAAAAACAAGAATGTATGACCACACGAGCATACCATAAGTTTATACTTACATTATATAAACACAGTCTCTGATTTTAACTATCAAGAAAATTGATCATAGATTTGTTGGCAATATTCAAATGTTATTTATGTTTTATTATTAGCTATGTTTATGTGTGTCATGATGTTATTTATGTGTTATGTTTAGTGATGTTATATATTTGTCTTAATATACTAACGTAAAAAGTGTATAATAATTAGTTCATAATAACCACCCTAGTATATCGATTCATCAATCAATTTGATTAATGCGGTAAACACAAAGAGAAGAAAGAGTTATAGAGAGATCGATATGGATAGAGATATCATTAATCATTATAAATATTTGGAATGATTTTGTTGGAAGATTTATTTTTCTGGAAGATTTATATATTTGTTTATTTTTGTTGGAGAACTAGACCATTGTTATGAACCAGATTATTGTGGATGCAATAACCATTGGGATTGGATAGAACCGGATCCGACCAAGGATAAGATCGGACCGACCCGAAAGAAATCTCACCAACCAGAAAGGAATATACCATCGACCAAGATATGAATAAGGACTAATCAAGACTTTCCTTTTCCTAGTTAGATAAGGTTTAACTTTTCCATGTTTATCTAGGAATGTTATCTTTCCATTTATCTAGTTGTAACTCCCTATATATAAAGGGCTCCATATTCGATGATCAATAAGAAGAATAGACAAGTTCCCCCATTACTTTCTTAACACGTTATCAGCACGATACGTCTCTCATAAACCCTAAGCTAATACTCAACCGCCAAGAACCCGGACAAGGAGTCCAAACTCGTAATACAAGGCTCCTACAACGAAGATCAAAAGTTCCTGCAACAAATCCATAGCTTCTGCAATCAACGGATCCCTTCTCTCTCTCTAAGATCCGACCGCGATATAAACCCTAAGGTAAGCCGGCACATACACTTACCATCCGTCTAACTAATACTCGCACGTAAGTCCCTATCGGATATAATGGAGCAACTGGCCAGCCGATACAGCATATAAACGCCCAGGTAAGTTTACACGAACACAAAGTACCAGCCGGCTCATAAACATACGGGTAAGCAGACATCCGATACTCCCCGGCAACTAGCTCAATCCGATACACAGACAGCCGCGACAAGCTTAGCAGGACAAACGACCATACCCGAGCAAACACACACGGAGATAGACGGTCATCCTATACTCCCTGGTAAGTCCACGCAACCCTAAAATATACCACCCGATTGAACTAATACATGCAGGTAGAAGTCCCTATCGGACATAAAGGAGGATCCTGTCAATCGTTACACAAGGGTAAGTCCTTACCGGATCTAAAGGCACACACGCGCATCCGATACACAACCAGCCGGACATACACCCACAATAGAGGTTAATCACCCGCGTACGTACCAGACTCGATCCGCAAACGACGAACCACGATCCAGCACTCGAATCAGCACCCGATAGCTTCCAGGACCTCCGATCAACCCGCGATACGTCCTACGACCCGCGACAGCTCCCTCGGTGGTCCGTTCAACCCGTCTAAACCTAAAGGTAACCCTAAAACCCTAACTTACATAAAATCGATTAGACAATTGCTAAGTTGCTGGATAGGATAGAGAATTTCATCCTGATCATCTAGGGTTCGAATCCATAGAATGATTGATTGTTTAGATTCAAAACAAATAGAAACCGGGTGTTAGGTTGCTAATCTATACACGATGAACCCTAATCTAAACTCGCCAAACCCTAAAGGCCATAATCGGCCACTAAGCATAAAAACAACCTAATTAGGTTTACTAGAAATAAAAATATGATTGTTTGCTTGATCAACGATTGTTTGAACGCAAATAACATAGAAACCAAATTTCTAGATTGATAACCTATACAAGTATGAACTCAAAACCTAATTTGAAACCTAAACCTAATAACAACCTGAATAGGTTGTCTAAACATAACATGATTAGGTTTACTAATCAGAACTTGATTAGGTTTACTAATCATAACTAAATTAGGTTTACCAATTATGATTGGAAAATGTTTATAAATCGAAATACATACTTGCTTAAAAACTGAGGTTATAAAACAAGCATCATAATCGTATTGAACGATTTCTAAGTTGTCATGAAATTTATTAAATGAATTCAAAGCACATAATGATCTAATTATAAATCTCTATGAATGAAAGATGTCGAAAACCAACAATCTGGATTTCGATGCCCTAAATACCTTAGGAGACAATTATCTCCAATGGGCACTAGATGCAAAGATCATATTGAAATCAAATGGACTCGGTGAATGCATAAACTAAAGATAATAATGCAACCGAGAAGGATAGATTCAGGGCTATCCTAATTATATTCCATCATCTTATGAAAAGTCTACAAGACCAATAAGAGAATCCACTCGACCTTTGGACATAATTAAAATATGATCACCAGAGAAATGTGATCTTACCAAAGGCAACGTATGATTGAAGAAATCTTAGAATCCAAGTTTATAAGTCTGTGGATGAATATAACTCGGCCCCATTTAAATAATCTTGAAATTAAAGGGGTTTGGTGAAAAGGTAACAAATAAAGAGATGTCAGAAATGACATTCTCGACCTTCCACGATAGTAATGTGTTGTTATAACAACAGTATCGAGAAAATGGGTTTAAGACATATGATATCATGTCTGCTGCTCACTGAGCAAAATAACGAGTTATTAATAAGAAATGGTGAAATGAGATTACCTAAGCATCTCCACGATTTTATAAAATTTAAAAGGTCGAACCCTGAAACCCATATGGTCCATAAAGATGATGAAGAAGATTTCAATCATAAGAAAGATGATCTACTATGAAGCATCAGATTGTTTTAAAAGAATCCGATTGGTTGAGACATCTTAGGATCATTTTATGAAAATGACAACATAAGGATAGTCAATATTATAAGACCACGAAAATAACAAAAGGCATTTACCCAAATTAAAGACCCATTGAGTTATATACTTAAGAATGAATGGTTTCCACCAATGGGCAAAGGAAACAAAAGTTCCTTTCATATTATAAATCGTCTAAAAGCCTTATAAGAAAAATGGTCAAAGACTATACCTATATACTCTGATCTTGACTATGCCAAGGATCAGTATTATAAAAGCAAAAGCCATGGTATCATGAATACCCACGAAATTACACTTAATGGCATTGACCGGATTAGCCATCCAAGTCCAAACTTGATGCAAAGAAAGAAAAGGCACAAAGAGTTATCCCGTAAAATCTCACGTTGTGTAACATGTGCACAAGGGAAACTCATTAGGCTCTATTGTCCTATAAAGGCCACGTGATGATGATAGTATGTCCATGAGGGGAAGTGAGGACAAACCGAAATCCATGAACATACTACAATCATGTGTGATAAGGTCCTATAATGGACTTGGCCGAATTCAGGCCACTACCTAATGCACTTGGCCAAATTC
>CAJHQQ010002880.1:0-55445 GCA_905132885.1 Moricandia moricandioides
TCCAACAATCTAGGAACACGTATATGATAATTATTCACATTTAGTTAATGAAATAATTACAAATAATGTGTGTGTGTGTGTCTAGCAAGGGAGCAACCGTATCAAATCCGATACAAAGCAACACACAGATCTTCGAATCTCTTAACGAAAGAAAGATAAAGGAAAATTATGGAAGTAATTAATTAGTTAATTATTATTAAAATTGTATACAACACGGTCAAATAATCCCAACGGCTATAATAAATGGACAAAAATGGAAATTATCGAAAGAAACTATATGTATTTAACACATCAAAAAAGGAAATCAGAAACGATAAATCAAAATCTATAAAAATACACAGCCCTAAAGCTTCGTGGTCACGCTACTAATCACTCACAATTCTCATCTTCTCTGTAAAACTCTCGAAGCTTTTTTGTTTATTGCAGTAAACCATGGATTCTCTTTCATCTTCTTCTTCTTCTTCGATGACAAAGAAGACGAACAACAAGCTCTGTGTCAGAAACAAGACACGTTTCAAGAACACAAACTTGTTGTCAAGAGAGAAGACAATGGTCAAGAAAGCGTTAGAGCTATCCATTCTCTGCGACAACGAAATTTGTGTGTTACATTACGATCGTGAAGGGAATCTCGTCAACACCTTACCCCAAGATCAGTCGCAAGTCAGAGGGATTCTCGAGAGGTATAACAATTTGAGCGACGGAGAAAAACTGAAGAAGAATACTAATCTCTCTAACTTCTGTAACAAGAAACTCATCGACGAGAAGAAAAGATCCCTTACTAACGCAAACGAACGCAAAACGTTCACAAAGAAAGTTGGAGACTTCAAGGGTTCCTTGGAATATAAGTTACTTGTATTACAAGACAGGGTTTGTGACCTTGTTTCTTCCCAAGATCAGACCGAGCAAGAACAGAGCCCTTGTCTTGATGTTATGTCTGAAAACAATCTCAACTTTCCGGCTTCCTCTGGTTTCAATCACTTCTCTTCTTCGGAGGATCCATTGATGAATTTTGGTCCGCACGATCTTGATCAACAGCAACAACAGGAGACTGGAGGATCATTAATGAATCTTGTCATGAGTGGTGATCATCATGTGTCAACTAGTGCCGATCAATGCCTCTTGACCCCTCCTTCTTCTTCCTCAACCGTATGTTCTCATCAGAACAAATTCTCAGTCTTTGTGTTTAACCATGAAACCGGTACGTTTACTCAACTTCCCAACTCTGTTTCTTCAAGCTTTAACCAAGGTTTGACTCCGTATACCAACAATCTCAGTACAGAACAAGGGTTTAACTTTGTGTGTGACAACAATCTCAACGCACAAGGGTTCAACTTTGGCTCCAACAACAATCTCAGCACACAAGGCTTTAACTTTGGCTGCAACAACAATCTCAATGCACAAGGGTTCAACTTTGGCTGCAACAACAATCTCAACACACAAGGCTTTAACTTTGGGTGCAACAACAATCTCTGTACATGACTGAGAACTTTGGTGAAGGCACTTCAAGCTCGTTTAGATCCCTCACAGACACTACATTGGAACCCTTATTGATCAACACACCGCTTCTGATTTAATTCATCTTATTAATCAAATTGTGTATTACTGATTTTGCTTTTGCATTTTTGTAAATCTCTTTGGATAATCAAGTTCTTATTCCTATATAATATATTCAAGTTTCACTTTTAAAGAGTTGTGTGTATGTCTCTATACTTTTGTTTTTTTTATATTATATGTTGTAATTTGCGAGTGGAAAAATTAGAATCAACATTTTTCTGTTTATCATTACATATCACAAAAATACTCAACTATTGTTCGCGCAAAATTATTCCCCAACTAATAGTTGACTGCGCGAAATTAGGACCGAAATAGTCAACCGTTAACTATTTAACGGAAAGATAACGGTTTCCGTTAAATTTTTAACGGTTGACTATTCTGATCATAATTTTACGCAGTCAATAATTAGTTGATGAATAAATATGCGCATATAATACTTGAGTATTTAATTTGCCGATTAAAAATACTTGAGGAGTTAAAAAACAATTTCTTTTAAAATAAAATCATAATTTAACATATTCTTAAGTTAGATATAACCAATATAGAATATTTTTACTTTAAAAAAAACTTTTGAGGTTTTATAGTGACATGTACAATAATACAAATAATAATAATTGTATTTCATGTTTATAAAATTATTTAAGATGGTTTTTAAAATAATTCTTAACTAAAAAAATCAATTTAAATAAATATGCAAGATATGTAGGGCTATATTTAACTGAGAGTTTTAGATGATTTGTATTAAAATGAAAAATCCACTGTCATTTAACCATGAATTAAAAAATAAAGAGAAATTGCTAAGAATAACATAAGTTAAGTACCACTTTGCAAAAATACACACTATCAAAAATAGTAACATTTGGGTTTACATTTTAGTGATTATCGTTTTGGGTTTAGTGTTAAAGGGGTGAAATTGAGTTTCTAAATGTTTTATAAATATTTAGAAAAAATAATTTAGTATATTTTCATCAAAATTTAAAGGTATTTTTGAAAATTGTCATTCATTAAAGGTAAATTTGCAAAGTGATATCAAACTTATGCTAGGGAAAGTAAATTTGCAAAGTGATATCAAACTTATGCTAGAATTGTAATTTCCCACAAAATAAATCATTTAAAATCACTCTTATTAAACTTGACATTTCATAAAATATTGTGAAATCCATTGTTATTGAAAATTATTTAAGAGCAATTTTTTAAAGTATTATAAAATCAAATAAATTATTTATTTTGAAAGGTTGCTCATAAAACACTTTCAATAACAGTGGATTTTAATACAAATCATTTAAAACTCTCAGTTAAATACAACCCTACATATTTTGTTTATTTATTTAAATTGAATTTCTTAGTTAAGAATTATTTTAAAAATCATCTTAAATAATTTTATAAACATGAAATACAATTATAATTATTTGTATTATTGTACATGTCACTATAAAACCTCAAAAGTTTTTTTTAAAGTAAAAATATTCTATATTGGTTATATCTAACTTAAGAATATGTTAAATTATAATTTTATTTTAAAAGAAATTGTTGTTTTTAATTCCTCAAGTATTTTTAATCGGCAAATTAAATACTCAAGTATTATATGCGCATATTTATTCCTCAACTAATTATTGACTGCGCAAAATTATGATCAGAATAGTCAACCGTTAAAAATTTAACGGAAACCGTTATCTTTTCGTTAAATAGTTAACGGTTGACTATTTCGGTTATAATTTCGCGCAGTCAACTATTAGTTGGGGAATAATTTTGCGCGAGCAATAGTTGAGTATTAAAATTGCCGATTTCAAATACTTCGGGAATTAAAAGCCCATTTTCCCTCACACTTGGCAATTTTCCCAATATTCTTTGTCGTAGAAGAGTTGTAAACAGTATAACACTTTTACTCTGAATCTTCATACTCCACGTACAATCCTTGTAATTTTACAAGTATTTTACGACATATTTTTTTCCTCGTACTTTTAGCAAAAGTTTATGACGAATGTGTGTTTCGTCGCAAAGTCTTCATTAATTACTCGTACTATTACGAGGATAAATATTCCTTGTTACAGACACGTTTTTGTAGTGTTTTCAAAATTCTGCTCTGATATGATATCCCCATTCTTACAATCATGATTTGATATCATTTCTCATATTCAAAAATTAAGAAATTATAATTATATTAAAAAGATATCTAAATATAACTATATGAGAATCAAATAAGACAATCAGTTTATTTAACTCATCTCACATTGATTTTAGTTTAATTTTCAAAGTGTTGAAATGAAATGGTTTTAGTTTATCATTTTTATCGCGTCTCGCATTGGTTGAAGTTTGTTTTAGTGGTTTTCTAATATAACTAAATTAATATGTTTGATTCACTTGTCTTATCAAATATTTTGCATCTTTGGTAGGATAACCTTCAAATACTATATTTACTAAGCAGTGACTCATGTCGGTGCGTGGAGTGAAATAGTTTATTAGATTATTTATTTTACGTTGAATTAAGAGATTTTTCATCTAACTTTTTAGTGATGGACATTCAGTTATCCGTTCGGATTCAATTGATCTATTCGGATTTCGGATTTTTAGAGTTAGAAAATTAGATCTTATACATATATTTACAAATTTTGGTTTATATTTGGTTCGAATTATTTTGGGTTCGATTTGGGTTCGAGTTTGTGTACCCATTTTAATTACATAATTTTTTTAAAAAAAAATCAAATATATTTAAGTCTTTAAAATCCAAAAATAAAAATAATATAAAACATAAATATTTGAATAATGTACGACTAAATACTTAAATTTACAAAAGATTAGTTCAATTAAAATATTTGGTGGAGAAAAATAGATATTTTCAATATTTTGAACATTTTTTTGTTATTATTAGAAATTTACTTGTGACTACTTTGATAATTTATAGATATTTCATATTTTTGAATATCTACTAGATATATAATTTAAAATAATTAATATATTTAAGTATATAATTATGATTTAGATATTTTTGGTATCAAAAATATTTTATTTTGGATTAGATTTGGGTCTTGTTATCCGAATATTAAAATTTTAGATCCATCATAGTGCTTATCAGTTTTAGTTTGTATTTAATATTACTTTTAAATCAAGTTTGGTTTGGTTCTTCGGATTTTGATATTTTACCCAAACTTACTTTATTCTACTATTATTAAGCATAATAACATAAATGTAAAAAAAAAATATTTTAGGCTTACTTTACATGCATAATTACTAGACCATAATTTAAGAATACCAATAAAATATTTGGGCGTCATATCAATATTCTTGGGCATGTTGCAAAATAAACATAGTTATAACCATTAATGTATAATTTTTATAAGAGATAAAGACCAAAATAGACATAAAAAGTTTTTGTTTCAAAATAGACTATATTAAATAATATAAATATATATTTCTTTCATTTGAGTTAATTAATCTAAATTTAGGGTTTATAGTTATAGGGTTGTATTTGGAGATGAGGTTTATCATTAAATAAAAATTTAAAAATATTAAAATTTTCAAAATAAAAAATATCTATTTTAGTTTTTTTTTTCTTGGATGCTATTTTTGTGACAAAACTTCAAAATGATCTATTTGAAGGATTTGCCCTAAAATATTTGGTGGAAAGTATATTTCTTTTTAATAGTATAGATTATTGCAAATGTAATTTATTTTATTGGAAAAAATAATTTATAAGGAAGTGGTAGAGTATCAAGCAGTCACGTTGCTGCATTAGATCGAATTGAAGAGTCTGTGTTTGTAGTTCGGAGAAGATATTCTGTAAAATTTGCATTTATAAAGCAACCAATATAGCCACGAGACCAGAGTCTCATCCTCACGACTCTCGTGTGAGCTGCTATGATCAAATCTCTTAACTTTCGAAATTGTGAAATAATAATCTGAGTGTGACCCTTCTCTCCATGGCGATCTCTCTTCTTCCCAGACCTTTCATTTGGCTCCCTACAAGCAAAAGCTTCAACCTTTCACCGAAGGTTTTCTCCCTTAGGCTATCATGCTCGTCTTCTTCTCCTGATGGGTCAACAGGAAACCAGCAGGTTTCTTCGAATCCAGAGAGGAGATCTTTCGCTGTTGCCACCGGTGAAATGTTCATCGGAGTCGCGTCGAGGCTTTTGAAAAGGGCCAATAAGCGGACGCCTCCGATTGATGATGGAGATAGAATAGGAACAGTAATTGAAGATGAGACTAATCCAGCGATGATATGGGAACAAAGGGTTAAAGATGTAGAGGCTGAGAAAGAGAGGAGGATCATTACAAGCCCTGGGTTTAGCTTCTCTGCTGCTGGTCTTTTGTTCCCTTATCATCTTGGAGTTGCTCAGCTTCTCATCGAGAAGGGTTACATCAAGGTGCTTCTTGAATTCTCTCTGTTTGTTTATATGATGAATCAAGAAATGGTTGTTGATGGTTGTGTTGTTTGATTCAGGACACTACTCCTTTGGCAGGAGCTTCTGCTGGTGCTATAGTCTGTGCGGTCATAACCTCAGGATCCTCTATGCGGGAAGCCCTTGAAGCTACCAAGGTTCTTGCTGATGATTGTCGACGCAATGGCACTGCTTTTCGTCTTGGGGTAATTACTGTTCTTCTTGGGCTCTTAAACCATGGAGTTGTATAAGTTCCTAGGTGTTTCTCTTCTTGAATATCCAAGAAGAGAGTCAACTTTGCTTTAGGCTGTTCTCTGTTTCATTCTGTGTGTTCTGTCATTTGTATAGCATGATTTTGTATGCAATCAATATAAGAGTATGAGTAAAACACAAGACCCACCATTGTCTCTGTTATGATATTGTTGATTTTAGGCTGTCCTCAGAGAGTCTATGGAGAAACTACTGCCGGACGATATTCATATTAGGTCCAATGGCAGAGTTCGTGGTAAGAAACAACTTTTCCCTTCAATCTGGTTTCCTTTTTTCCAAAGGACTTTTCTTTCCCTCTGACTTTTTGGATCATTCTACTTTATTGTAGTTGCCATCACACAGGTGTTATGGAAACCTAGAGGTTTATTGGTGGATCAATTCGACTCCAAAAGTGACCTTATAAATGCAGTTTTTACATCTTCATTTATTCCAGGGTAAATACCTAGAGGTTTACTGGTGCTTGCTTTTGAAACCTAAGAAACAGAACTTTTTAACATATAGTAATTAAGAACAAATGCAGATATCTTGCACCAAGGCCTGCAACAATGTTCCGTAATCGAGTTTGTGTTGATGGAGGTCTGACATTGTTTATGCCACCAACAGCTGCTGGTAAAACCGTATGTACATGAAGACGCTTCTTGTTTTGTTCCTCTTTTCTTTTATCTTCTGGGATTATTTACTTATGTTGTCTGTTGATTACATATCTTTGAGATAATTTACAAGCGTGTGTGCCTTCTCAATATTTTGGAAGCCCTTTCATATGTTCCTCTATCTGACTTATGAGCATATGGGAGAATAGAGAATGAGTGAATCACAAGACCCACCAATGTCGCTGTGTGATTTGGTCGCATGTTATAGTTGTTTCTTGGAGCTTAATGAACTTTCTGTTTCAAATCTTTCACAGGTTCGAGTTTGTGCGTTTTCCGCGAGTAGCTTCAAACTAAAGGGTATTGGAATCAGTCCAGATTGCAACCCTCTAAACAGGGCAACAGCAAGACAAGTAAATGCTCGGTTTCTTACAGTGGAGATCACTCTCCTTTAGAGTACGTGTGCTAATCTTGTTTTTTTCTTTCTGATACTTAGCTATTGAATTGGGCACTGGAGCCAGCAGAGGACGAGGTGTTGGAGAAGTTGTTTGAGCTAGGATACGCAGATGCAGCTACGTGGTCTGAGAGGAATCCAGTGGAGGAACTGGTGTATGATGATACTCCTTCAGCTCAAGCGATTCAAGCTAGTTAGGACACACATGAACTCAGTACTTAATTTCTTTTAACCATGAATAGTCTGTTTATTGCGCTATAACAGATTCTACTAATAGTTTTCCCACAAGCTTGTACGTCACTTTCTGTCTTGTGTTCCATATGTATATGTGCTTCAAGGAGACTTTTGTGATCCAATTCTCGCTTAAAATTCCGAAATAGTTTGCTCACATAAAATATTTGACGTTCTTTTTAATCACTATGGATCATTCAAGATCAAAAAGCCACAAACTTTCGTCTAGAAAGGAGATGTATCTGTGATTGATTTATAGCAACAACCCACAAACAGACGAACGGTAGGCAACCTCACAATGCTTTTCTACTTATTGGTGTGGACAAAAGCAAAACAGTTCCTTGATTCATGCTTTCCTATCTGGTTAATATAGTCCATGATCTCATCTAGGCTAAGGAAGAGGTAATGAATCTTGTACATATACTATGAATTTTACCATGTTTCACCCATAATATATGTGATTTTAGAGTTTATTCTATGTTTAGAGTCTATTTAAGAATCTTTTGAAGTCTACGTATGTTTTGGAGTAATGTGGAAATCATAGAACATTCCAGAAATTATTAATGAGGAAACATGTAACTGTTGAAAAGGTCAGAAGTCAGAGTCGAGATTCAAGGAGAGTGTCGATCGACACTGCCTCCTTGTTGTCGCTAGACATGCCGACTTTAGTCAAGACCAAATCAAGCACAGAAGATCCACATAAATTACAAGAATACCTTTGGACGTCCTAGTACTTACGTATTTTGCCATTGTTTGAGCAAAACACCACCCACATCTACCTTACAATTTACCATCATTCTTAGAAGCTTTTTAGAGAGAAAATCAAGAAATCCTTCATAGCTTTTGTATTGGAACTCTAGTTTTTCTACTTTATTGTGTGTATGCATTCTAATCAAATTATTATTATACTTTGTTTAATCATGTCTGAGTAGTTTCTCTTTTTAGATTTAGGGTTTTCATTAGGTTTTATATGAATTACTGAACCATATAATGGCTCGGGTGAATCTTTAGGATCCTTCATCAGAATTGGACTTACTGCTTGTGTTCTAGAGTAGTTAACTAGAACCCTGAACTTAAGATACTAGTAACTACGATAATAGGTTCATTACCTGACATTAATTTTGCAGAACTATGTTGTTAGATACATGCGAGAGTTGGTCTAAATTAACTTACTGAACAATTTCAATTAGGACGTTAATACTTGCCTAAGGAAGCATCAATCGACACTCACTTTATAGTATTGATCGACGCTCTCTCCTTATTCGCATACGAATGTTGGAACAAAGATTTATCATCTCATTAGACTCGCAGCGAGAGCTGGATATCTTACTATTTCAATCGAGTTCTAGGAAGGATTATAACACATCCTTAGTGTCAATACATCATAATTTTATTCCATGAAACCCGAAGTCTAGTTATTTTATCATATCGTTTACAAACCAATTGCTTTAACTGTTCTCTATTATTTATTAATTTATTAATATCTACCTAGTTTAATCTTAATGTCATTAGTCTATTGTGTGCCCACGATCAATGTGGATTTGATCCCTAAGTACTACAACTTAACCTCTTATCTGAAAGAGAAAGTTGGAGAGAAAGTTGCTCTAGGTTAAGCATCAATCACCGGTGGTTTGTTTGGGTTTCAACTAGAATTTGAGCGATATCAAGTTTGGCGCTCTTGCCG
Source organism: Moricandia moricandioides (assembly GCA_905132885.1). NCBI lineage: Eukaryota > Viridiplantae > Streptophyta > Magnoliopsida > Brassicales > Brassicaceae > Moricandia > Moricandia moricandioides. The sequence goes on from CAJHQQ010002880.1 coordinate 9,157, forward strand.
GGGATCATTGGATTCGCCATAAGATTTGATTAATAGGTTTAGTCTAGGTTTTTCTTTTATGTTACTTAATTATAACAAAAAAATTCTTGTGCCTTTGAGGTGCATGTCCAACAGTACCTGAAACAACAAGGATAAGGAAATAGTATTTTTAGACCTGCACGTTTGGAACGCATGATCCGCAACGAGACGCGATCTATACCAACACATCTTTGTCGATCGACACCAACCCGCGAGCGAGCAACCTGGTCACGACTCTTGTGCTGATAAGAGATGAGAATGGAGACATGCATGACCCGAGGGTCATCTGCGTAATGCAGCAGGTCAGAGATTGGATGAACAGGGGGATGTTATCCATGACCCCCGAAGCAGCTGCTCTAGAAGCTGCTAATGATGAGAATGTTACAGCCAATTCTCAGGTTGTAACTGATGACAATAACCATATTGTTCGACCCAGAACGTTGTATGATTAAAACCGTTCAGATCAATACAACGCCAATAGATATGCAATTCGTCTTCCTATTTTCCAAAGGAACAATTTCGAGCTGAAGCATGAATACTTTACACTTGTGAGACATACACCTTATCATGTTCACCCTCATGAACATGCGATGGACCATTTGGAGCAGTTCGAGGATCTTGTATCTGCTATCAAAGTCAATGGAATCCTTGAGGACAACTTTATTTTCAAGCTCTTCAAGTACTCACTTTCTGGACATGTTTCGTATTGGCTTAAGTTGTTACCATCAGGTTCTCTTACATCATGGATTGACATCAAAAACTCATTCCTGCGTTTTTTTTTGATGATGTGCGATCTGAGGACTTGAGGAACAGAATTGCTACATTCACACAAGAGCATGTAGAGTCTTTTGGAAGCTCAAGAACAGATTCAAGTTATATCATAGAGACTGTCCACGCCATGGGTTCAACGAGGTACAAATGCTTAGTACCTTTTTCAGAGGAATCACTTTGGTTTACCAGATGGCTCTAGACGCATCTAGTGAGGAAAATTTCAACACTATGAATCCATAAGAAGTGAGACTTATTGAGATCTTAGCATCCAGCAATAGCACCATCAACACTGATTTGGAGAGAAATATATTGGCTGCTAGCTTGGGAAAAGAGCAAAAGGATGAATTTAAGGCCAAGTTGGACGGTATTCATAAGCTTCTCAATAAGCAGGTGAGCTTTGAAGAAGATGTAGAGCCTATTGATACCGCCAGTGATAATGGCAACAAAGAGGATGTGAACTACATCATTGGCATTGGTTTTCAGAGTATAGGAATTAGGGTGGAAACATAATTAGAGTATGACAATTAGGGTGGTCAAAGCAGTAATTATAATTAGAGTTCGCAGTACCAGAAACCCTACAATAACAACATGAGCTATGGAGCTTCTTTTTACTTGAATCCTCCACCAATAACTCAAGAATACAAGATAGAAAGCATGATTGATCAGGTTCTTGAGGGTCAGCAGAAGCTAACAGTGGGTTTCAATGGGAAGATAGATATTGTGTACACCAACCCGAATGACAAGTTCAAAGCTCTCAGCACCCATGTAAATATGTTGGAGATTCAAATGATTAAGACTAGTGAAGCTGTGAGGAGACATGAAACATTGATTAAAGGAAAAGGAGAGGCTGGACAGAAGCACCACATGAGTACCACCATAGATGATAATTCCTGGCAAGTGGTGAAGGAATAAAATCTCGAAGAAAGATACTTTCAAGTCAAAAATTCCATGTTTTTCGACAATTCGCATTGGTGTCGGTCGACAAAAATAGCTGAGCACCGATCGACACCTTATCTAAATTCGTAGGATCTTGTAAAATGACAAGCGTCGACCAATACCCTACCACTGGTGTCGATCAACACCTACTGGTGACTTAACATGTTTGATTGCCAAGTATTAATGAAAAGTGATTAAATTCTTCAAAACATTCGTCTCAGACATCAACAGAACCAATAGTGAACACTAATCAGCAACCTGAAGATGCACCAGGTCCTATGATCATTGAGCAAGGTTCTTCAAAGATAAAGAAGAACAAGGTTTCTAATCATCTGAGGAGATAGTGATGAGGACCCCTTTAAAACCTCCATTCGATGAGGCTTACGGTTTCCCCCGAATCTGGATGTTTTTCAAAGAGAATAAAGAGACATATGAGGACATTGAGCATATGTTCCATTGGATCAGAGAGAAATGAAGTAGAGGATTACACCGAAGAAGAAGAATGACCCTGAGAAGTTCTAATTTCCTGCATGATTGGAGGTCACAACTACCCTAATGCACTCTATGATATGGGTTCTTCAGTCATTATTATGCCTAGGGTGATGCCAAATAAGCTAAGTGTAAATATAGAGCCTTCAGAAGATTTATTCACTTTTGTGGATTGCTTCAAGGTGAATTAAGGAGGAATTGTTAGAAACCTTCAAGTACAAATCGTCAATGCCTTAGTTCCATTGGATTTACATGTCATGGTTATTCAAATAGACTATAATTCTTCTCTACTACTTGGGAGAGCTTTCATGGCTACGGTAAGAGTTGTTTGCAACATCCAGACAAAACATATGTGTCTGACACTCATATACAAAGATGTTTTCTATGAACCGGTCAAAGTGGTCAAGGGAAAAACACCCTACATTGATATAGGAGATGATCTAGGATTTGTAGCAGTTTGTTACTCTGATTCTGGCGCAGAGATGAAGATGACGGCGAAGCATCGATTGACACCCATCCACCAACATCGATTGACACCCATCCACCAGCATCGATCGACACCCCTGCGACTCCAAATTTTTGAGAGGCATTTTCAGTTGAAGTTGTCATTCCACCTAAAAGAAAGGTTTGTGTAGTAGCACTAGATGAGCATGTAGTTTACAGAGATGAAGAGGGCAATGCATATGCTAAGGATTTAAGGATCATCAATGTTTCAAAAGAAGATATGTAAGCAATACTTGAGATGACAGATAGTTGAGGAGGCTGTTATTTATGTCTACCAGAGTATGATGGATGTTTTCAGTTTCCTGGAGTCCACCTTACACCCCATGTCAGCCAGCACATGAGGTTTACAAGAGAGAACAAGTTGAGGAGATGATATCTTACATCAATACATGTCAGGAGAGGATGTTTGATGATTCAACAAAAAGATTGATGCAATCTACTACCCTCTCAAAAACATCATTAGATGGTCAAGAAAATTTATGGAAGAGCTCTAGCTGAAAGTGGATTAGACACATGAGATCATTCAGAGACAGCAAGATTACATATCCAAAGGATAAGAAGCCATCAAAAGCTTTGTAGGAACCTGGCTCGAGATGAGAAAAGAAGATGTTGATAGTTGTTTCCCAACAAGTATTTCATTACCTTCATACTAGCCAAAAACCTTCAAAGCGTCAAGGTAAAAACTATAAACAAGCGCTTTATGAGAGGCAACCCATTTAGTAAGTTTTAAATTAGATTTAATTTTTGATTTTTTACTAATTTTCGTATTTATTTTTATTTCAGGTCAAAAACCCCCGCGGAAGACATGTCTGCACCGAGCATTGACCGAAACCTGATCAATTTCAATCGACAAAGCATCACAAGCATCGATCACCACTTCACTATGTCGATCGACACTCACCATTAGCGAGCAAGTACACCAATTTCCCTTATTAAATTCATTTTTATGATTTATTTTCTAACCAATCTTGGATTGTATAACACTGGAGACAATGTTGTTTAAGTCTGGGGGAGGTGCTACTGATATTGTGTTTTATTTTGAGCTTTAGTTTTATGTGTTTTTATTGAGTTTCATAGAGTCAAGAAGGGGATAATGAATTTTTTCAATATACTTATTATCTAACCACTCTCTAGCACCATTCTTAGATTTAATTATTGTAGGGGGTATTGAATGAAAATACCAAAGTTGATCACATGCCAATAACATTCACACTTGCTGAGAATGTTTGAAGGAACCAAAGTTGTCTTCCAACTTAATCTACTCAATTTGCTTGTATTTGGGCTTGGTATACACTAGATCGAGTTCATCTTGCAAGTTTGGAAGGTGAAAGGTTGTGTGTGTTTTGGTTCCTCTCTCTCTTTCTCTCTCTCTCTCTCTCTCTCTCTCTCTCTCTCTCTCTCTCTCTCTCTCTCTCTCTCTCTCTCTCTCTCCTCTCTCTCTCTCTCTCTCTTTGGTATCTAGAAAAGAAAAGATTCAAATGATTTCTTGAGATGTAGAGGGGTAAGAAAATTTCCTATGACCCATTATTCTAATTCAAATGAATGATCACACAAAGCTGGAAGCGAGGGGTAGGAAAATTTCCTATTACCCCATTATTCGCCTATACTTTGCAAAAAAAAGTTAATAAAAAAAGAGAAGAAAAAGATTTAGAGAAGAGAGAAAGAGACCAGAGCAGACTACTTGTGTGTTCAGATACTTGCCTGAGTACGAGTGTATGTGTCCTTTGATCGATACTGCCAAAGTAAAGCATGCACCTTTTTACTCTTTAAAAATTAAGTTATTAGTCCATGTGTAGGGGTAGGAAAACTTTCTACCATTATTCGCCTACACTTTACAAAAGAATTTTTTTAAAAAGAGAAGAAAAAGATTTAGAGAAGAGAGAAAGAGGGAAGAAAGAGACCAGATAAGACTACTTGTGTTTTCATATACTTGCATGAGTAATAGTTCATGTGTCCTTTGATCGTTACTGTCAAGATAAAGCATGCACCCTTTTACTCTTTAAAAATTAAGTTAGTTGGGGAGTATGTCCATCAGTGTAAGCTAAGTTTTTGGCTATATCGTTTGGTTGCTAAGCTATGGTAGAGTACATAAGGTACCTCTGAAATTGGAATCAATTTGATGTGGCTTGCAACATTGCAGATGTGATAATAAGAAGTTTAAAATTGTGTGATTCCCTTCGATTTCAAACCTCTTTCACATGACTATTCTATGTTTTGCTTGAGGACAACCAAAATGATAAGTATGGGGAAGTTGAATTACTATGGATTTTACCAGTTTTCACCCATAGTATATGGGATTTTTAGAGTCTGTTATATGTGTTTGGAGTTTATTTTAGAGTCTTTTAAGTTCCAAATATGTTTTAGAGCAATGTGAAGATCACAGAGCACTTTGGAGATTATTGATGAGGAAACTTGTACTTGTTGAAGAAGTCAGAAGTAAGAGTCGAGATTCAGGAAGAGTGTCGATCGACACTCCCTCCTTGGTGTTGCTCGACACCCATCCGAGTAGACGGGCCGACTTTAGTCAAGACTGACTCAAGCCCAAAAGATCCACATAAATTACAAGACTACCCTTGGCCGACTTATACCTAGTATTTAGGTGTTTTGCCATTTTAGGGGAAAAACACCACCCACATCTACTTTACAGTTTACCACCATCCTCATAAGATTTTTAATTATTTTTTTGGAGAGAAGATCAAGAACTCCTTTAGAGATTTTGTATTGGAACTCCATTTTTTGTACCTTATTCTATTTATGCATTCTATTGAGCTTGTTGTTATGCTTTGTTTAATCATGTCTGAGTAGTTTCTCTTTTTAGAAATTGGGATTTTCATTAGGGTTTATATGAATTACTGAAATATAGAACTGTTAGGGTGATTGTGTTCTAGCGTAGTTAACTAGAACCTTGGACTTGTGATATTGATAACTACGACAGTAGATTCATTATCTGACATTAATTCTGTTGAGCTAGGTTGTTGGATACATGCGAGAGCTATCATAAATTAACTTAGTGAACATATCAATTAGGACGTTAATCTTGCCTAAGGAAGCATCGATCGACACTCACTCTATTGTATCAATCAATGCTCGCTCCATGTTCGCACGAAAGGTTGGAACAAAGACTTAGTCATTTGATTAGACTCGCATCGAAAGCTGGATATCTTACTATAGCATTTGAGTTTAAGATGGTTTAGCACACACCATTAACATCTATACAACATATTGTATTGCCTGGAACCCTAAGTCAAGTTATTTTATCATATTGTTTACAAACAAATTGCTTTACTCGTTTTCTATTATTTACTGCTTTATTAATATCAGCCTAGCTTCATCTTAATATCATTAGTCTATTATGTTCCCACTCTTCCTGTGTATTTGATCCCTAAGTACTACAACTAGACCTCTTATTTGAGAGAGAAGGTTTCTCCAGGGTAATCTGAGCGATATTTATACAGCCACATGTAAACTGTTGTGTATACGCCATTACAAAGAAGAAAAACATGTCGATAGAAAGTAGTAGTAGCAGGGCTGCTGGGACAGGTTTCTGGGAAGATGCCAAACGATATGCTGCAAGAAAGTTTAGAAAGAATGTAAAGAGATCCTCACACATTTGACATAATATATGCAAACACAAAGAACATCTTCTTAAGATGATATTACCGAAAACAAAAGAGAAGATGAAGGTAGATCCAAGTACTCTGGTGTCGCCAAGGGCTCTTGTCTCTGATGATTTAGTAATGTTGTAGGTCTATGTAGATATTCAAACACTGGAATGCTCAGTTTATTATTTCGACCACTAGACAATATAATATGGGTTCTTGTTGTTATTATCATAAAAACCATGAAGGAAACTTTTCTCAACAAGAAGCACGGAGAGAAACAATGGCTTTCAAGAAGACAAACTTATAGGAACACAAACAAGACAATACAATACATGGGTTTATGCAACTGCAATCAGACAAGCTGCCGAACGTGCTAATAAGTAGAGTTGATCCGACCTTCAAATGTAATACTAACCAAGTCGAGGATCTCATATCACAGATTCACAATGTAAGAATTCAAATATCACATTTGGATTAAAACCATAATTTTGAAGGAAATAAACTATGAGACATCATCAAAAGATTCTAGTAGATCAACTTAGTTTCTTATGCCAAACAACATCATTTTCCAAAGGAATTGACAAATGACTCTAGTTTATTCCTCACTGCTTTTCTCAAAGGACAAGTTCAGATTTAAAAACTATACAGCAAATGAGAAGACATAGGATGATCTTAAAGATGGCATAAGAACAGAACCAGTCAAAACCCCCACGAGAGAACCTTCTCTTCTAGATTTTCTATCTAGTCGAGAAAAAAAGAATGAAAATGTTTAGTGAAGTGATCAAAACAAATCCAAAGTAAACGTATGTAACCTACAAGCCAATAGACGGCCTCCAAGAAGAAGAACAACATAACCAGAAGATGCGGCTGGAGCTAGCTCCACAGCTCAGCCTTACACTAGATACCATAACCTCTTTGCTACAGTAAAAACAAAAGAATGACAGCTGGCAGAAGAAGAGTGGGTGAAAAGGGAAACCATTGGAGTCATTAGAGGTGGTTACCGAAATAAGGCGCAACCAATAATAAATTGACACGTGGCGTATGTTAGCTGAGCGAGTTGACTAACTGGTTTGTATAAGTAGTTAGCTTTAATTAGTTTTTTACAGACTTAAAAAGTAGGTAGATTTAATTAGTTTGTAATCCAAAAAATGATTGTTTAATTCTCTTAAAAACCTTTAATTCTCTGTAACTCGTATTGATCATTGTCGTTTGAATATTGTTCTCTTTAATGATCTTCTACATTCGGATTACGATTCATTGTTTGCTAAATCATGAGTTGAAGAATATTGATATCACCGGGTTTTCGATATCATTGGTACCAAGGCCATTCGACCTCAGAAAAAACTGCGGAATCATGTGCTTAGACGGTGTTGAAGGAGTCGGTGTTACGAGAAGTGGAAGAAAGTTTAGTGAATCGCATCAATTATTTTCCCGCCCTTGTAAAGATATAGTTTAAACTTACAGTACTATTTTATACGTCGTTTAATAACCTTCATTTACAAAATACTATCTTAAACTATAAGTTATGTCAAATATTGATTTTACGTACAAAACTCTTTTTTATTATGCTATCTTTACCCAATTTTCTTGTAGTGTATGATATGCAGTAGGAATTGGCTAAAAGGATTTGAAGCGTATGAACATGATATCTGGCTTAATTTTACTATATATTTTGGAGGTTTTATGGTTCGATATGTCTTACTACAATTTTTAATATTTGTAGAAGATGAAAAATTTTGTAGACAATGAGACACTACCATCATTCGAAGACATTATAAATGATAAATTGGATGAAGACCAAGAAGCTTGAGTCGTTATTTTGAAATGGTGTTTTTATTTGACATTTATAGATTCAATTTGATTTTGTTTTACAATCATGTTTAATTACACTAAATTTTGGATTTAAACTTATGAAGTATACTATTTGACTTTACATTTGGACAAGTTTGATTGAACACATTTTCATTGTATTTGTTAGATTAAAAAATTGTCTTTATGAACATCTACAAAAATACCGTACCACACTTGCATCCTAGAACATACTTGCACATTCAGACTAGTTTGGTTGTATGATTTCTTGCTCCACAAAGTCAAGTAATTTGTTCTTTAAACATACATTTGTATATTTGAACTCGGTTTTTTAAAATATATATGTCCGGCGAGCCGGTATGCTAAGGCTCATAAGATTAGCAGAGCTGGTTTGGTTACACATATTGGAGATTGCAGCCCCCGTGAATCTGACCCGCAAAAGGCCGAACAAAATGAAATCCGCACTGGAGTGAGATGGAAAGGCCCGATTACCATCTCTAGGTAAGATTAATGGCCTTGTACATCTGAGATTTTCAAGAACTCAACTTTTCTGTTGAGAAGATGAGTGCATTGTGTACAATATTTTAGCTTAGCACACCCTTAAATTTCTATCCATCGGAGTAGCTTGTTTCTATTTTCATGATACTCTTGTGTGAAAAAAGTAGTCTATTTATTTTTCCCTATCAACTACATTGTCAATCTTGATAGCCACATAATATTTGTGGGATTAGTTTGTTATACCTTTGTAAAAAGATATATATCCACTAGCAGAGTGGTCCATTGATTGGTTAGATTTTACGATGTGGGTGTGTGAGTTGTAAAACTGTGGGTTAAATCAGTGTGAGTTGACTTGTCCTAAACTCTCTGACACACTGGCTAGTGAGCCCAGGTTTGCTACTTGTTTGTCGTAGCCCTGAAATTGACATTATGATGAGAGCGCAGTAGCATCATTGTGTATATTTAAGGGGTCAAATAGTTAATGTAGTGATCACAAAGTTAGTTTCTTTATTGACTTGGTGTAAGTAGAAAAAAAGTTTTATTTTGGCTTCTCGACTTTGTAATGGTATGTATGGGCTGCCACTCAAACGTTAGAAGTGTAAGACCGCGAAAATCTTGATCGAAAATCTTGATCAAAAATCTTGATAGAAAATCATGAAACAGATATCGAATCCACGATAATAGAATGAGTAGAAAATGTTTAGAAAATCAATAAAAATAAACTAATTCATGGAGTCGAGATTTAATCTATTTCCTTAACTCAATAATTCTCCCATAACGTGAAATAGTTTGGATGCGATTTTTGAATCCCAGGATACAACCGTGACAAGATTGTTTCGCAACATCTGAAACAGAATCTACAAACAGTACCTACTACGAATACTCTTGAGACTTACTAAGTAGACGACTAGGGTTTTACTGGAAGTTTTCTAATTTTGTTTAAGATTCTAAGCATATGAGCGTCTAAAATAATAATGAGGTTAGGTGCTTATTTATATGGGAAGGAGGCTTGACCGCCAAGTCAATAATAATGATAAAACAAATAATATTTTGGAAATAATTATGTTTATCGTGCCGTTGCGGAAATATTTGAATAATTATCTTCCAGTTTTCTAAAATTATCTTGACACAATATAAAATGATTAAGTTTATTGAGATTAATTAAGGCACAATTTTTAAGATTTATCTAGGAAATTATGCAAAAGCTTTGATATAAATTTCCTCCAAAATGAACATCTTGGTATGAATTCACCAAGACCAAAACTCAAAAGCCTAAGCCTGACCCAGCGGTAGCGGTGCGTACGTGTGTGTGGTTTGCATAGTGGTCCATCTCACTCATTCCCCATAGTTCCTCACAAGGTATTGAACCTTTATAAGGTAGTGTAATATTTATAGAACATAAATTCTCTTGTCATAATTAATGTGGGATTTTTTACTCTTATATTTCATAAAACTGAAAGGGCTTTTAATTAGAACATAAAAGATATTTTATCAATATTTTTCTTCACATGACAACAAAAATTTACATAGCCTAATGGCTTATAAATTTGGGTTCCAACAAGAAAAACTGTTTTAACAGGATTATGGGTTAAGTGGGCATGTGAACATCATTTGGACTCTTTGTAGTATATTAGGTAGATCTGGATTTTGTTTTGGTGTCTTTACAAGTCCAAATACATTCTGGAGCATAATGGAGATCATAGAGCTTGTTAGAGTATTTAGAGGAGATATCCAGTAGCTGTTCACATTCAGCTAAGTACAAGTCGAATTCAATGATGACCATTGATTATCGGAGCATCCCTTCTGTCAATCAACGGCCCACTCGCAGAGTATTGACCGATTTCAAGCCTAAGTTAAGACAAATTACGAGAATGCCTCTAGACGAGTTTTGACATAGTTTATATGAGTTTTGCCATTGTTTAGGGAGAAAAACCACATTTTATTTTTATAGCTTTTAGTTTTCTTGCATTGAGTTTTTTAGTAGTTTAGGGGAAAAGATTTGAAATCCTTCAGTGATCTGTATTGGAACTCCATTTATTATTCTATGCATTATATTATTCAGTTTATCATGTTTTCTTTAATCATGTCTGAGTAATTCACCTGTTAGATTTAGGGTTCATAATGGTACTAATGAATTAGCCCAAAATAGGATTTCTAAGATGAAGTAGTATCAATCTTTGGAATTGTGCTTAATGTTTGCTTTCTAGAGTAGCTAACTAGGAACCTGAACTCAGGACATGGACAACTACGAGAGTAGGTTATGTGTCAGAATTGATTTCATTGAGCTAGATTGTTAGATGCATACAAGAGCTGGTCTAAATATCATAGTGGACGAACTTCCTCGCTGATTAACATCGATCTACATCAGGCCTTAGCCGTCAATCGACGGTGCACTTCTCTTTCCGTATACGAGAGTTGGAACAGGAGGGGTTTGGACTAGTTAACATTTATTTTTCTCGCATATTAATAATTCCTTGCATCCTATCTATTATAATTCATTTGCCTTAAACCCTAGATCTACTGCTTTTCCATATTTGCATTCGATTAGCATTTTAGATAATTTTCTATTCCTTATAGACTTACAACCAAAACCACTATTTATAGTTTAGCTAGCTTAACCATTATAGTTATAGAAATATATTGTGTGCCCTAGGTCTATGTGAATTCTATCCCTGAGTATTGCAATTTGACCTCTCTTAACAAGAGTAGTTCGTAGGGTTAATTTGATAGATTGTATTATTAAGAACATAAACCTTAACCCGCACGTTGTCAAATTTGGCGTTGGTGCCGAGGAGCAAAGATCACAATAAGATTTATTTTTTAGATTTAATCTAGGCTTTTTCATTACTGCAATCTACTAATAATTTTTTTTCTTATCTTTCAGGTACATTCCCAGCAGTACCAGAAGCAATAAAAACTAGGAATTACTCTTTTCAGATCCAGTTGTAATCGAACGCTCAATCCGCAAAAATATATGTCAAGCATCGATCGACAACATCATTTAACCGCCGATCAACGCTTCTTCATGACCAAAATCCATCGACAGCACCAAAACGACATTAATCGACAATATTTCACGTATTCAAATGGTTGCAACTTTAGTTTTGGTCCGAGATGAGAGAGGAGATCTGTATGACCTTGAAGGTCATCTTCGTAATGCAACATGTCAGAGAATTGATGATCAGGAGGCTGCAATCCCTGAACCAAAAGTAGAAGTAGACGCTGCATTAGCTCGACCTGAAGCTAATTCCCAACCTGCTTAATGAACACTTGCATACTACAATCGTCCAGACCATTTCTATGCTAACAGAACCGCTATTCATCCTCCGGCTTTCCAGAGGAACGACTTTGAGATCAAACATCCTTCTTTGCACTTGTTGCGCATACACCCTACTATGGATCGCGACATGAGCATCCAATGGATCATCTAGAGAGGTTTGAGGATCTTTTATCTGCTATTAAATCCAATGGAGTCCGTGAGGATTATCTATTTTGTAAGCTCTTCAAGTATTCACTTGCTAGAGAGACTTCACATTAACTTAAGCAGCTACCACCAAGATCTTTGACATCCTGGACAGACATCAAGAATGAGTTCATGCGCAATTTCTTTGATAATGCGCGAGCAGAGGACTTGAGAAGCAGAATGCTACATTCACACAAGTACCTGGAGAATCATTATGAAGATCTTGGTTCATATTCAAATCCTACCAGAGAGATTGCTCACACCACGGTTTCAACGAGGTGGAACAACTTAGGACCTTCTTCAGAGGTATTGATTTGCAATACCAGATGGCTTTAGACACAGCTAGGGAAGGGAATTTCAGCACTATGAGTCCAGAAGAAGCAACAAAGCTTATTGAGAACTTGGCGTCTAGCAATAACACCGAGAACATTGATTATGAGAGGAATAAATTAGCTCCATCTTTGAGAAAGGAGCAGATGAAGTCAAAGCAAAGTTGAACAGTGATCAGAAGTTTCTCAAGAAGCAATAAGAGGAAGAAATCAGAGCTACAACAGAAACTCTTATGGTGGTAACATGAACAATTACAACCAGAGTTCAGAGAAGAAGAGGCCCAATAACAACAAGACCTTTGGATCTTCTTACCATCATAACCCACCTCCAGAGACTTAGGAGAGCAAGTTAGAAGCTATGGTTGATAAAGTATTAATTGGAGCAGCAGCAGCAAATGATTGTGAATTTCAATTGTAAGATAGATGCTCTGTACATCAACCTCAACAAAAAGTTTGAAGCTCTCAGTACTCATGTCAATAAGTTGGAGAATCAAGTGGCCCGGAAAAGTGAGGCCATTCAGAGACATGAGACCCTGATTAAGGAAATAGGGGAAGCTGGTCAGAAACACCACGTCAGTGCATTGATAGGTGATGATTTTGTAAAAGGTGAAAAGAGAACAGCTCCAAGAGGGAGATTTCTGAGTAGAAAGTCCTATGTATTTCGGTAATTCACACTGGTGTCAATCAACACCCATTGTTGAGCATCGATCGACTGAACCCCCATAGTCTGTAGCTTTGTGTGAGTCTTTGAACATCGATCGACGTCGAGACGTCAACATCGATCGACGGTCTTCAACAGTAGAACCAGTTCGTCTACCAAGTTTGAATGCAATCTTGTTGGTCAGGCATCCGAGTATGGAGACTCCAGAACAGAACCCTGATACACCTAAGCCAATGATTGTTGATAAGGAAACATAAAGACACTCCAGAAGGAAGCAGAAGATTCCTAAACATCTGTGCGGAGAAGAAACTGACAAAAAGATTGATGTCTTTACCAAAAGAGTTTTTAAAATTCCTTTAGATACTCAATTTGATGAAGCATACTATACTTATAGATTGTGGATGTTTATCAGGGAATCCAAAGAGACTAATGAGGACATAGAGCGCATGTTCAATGGTCTCAGAGAGTAGCTGAAGCAGAGGATCACTCTCAAGAAGAAAAGTGATCCTGGAAAGTTCATGGTTCCATGTTTTGTCAAAGGCCACGAGTATCCCAATGCCCTCTGTGCTACTAGATCAGCAGTCAGCATCATGCCTAGAGCTATGGCAGAGAACCTGAGCTTGAAAATGTGGAGCCTCCAGTGATTCATTCACTTTTGTGGATTTCTCCAAGGTGAATTGAAGAGGTATAGCCAGAGACGTCTCAATGCAGATTTGCAACGCCTTGGTATCAGTAGACGTCCATGTGATAGATATCAAGATTGACTGGAACTCTTCCTTACTCCTTGGAAGAGCATTCATGGCCACAATGAGAGCTATCTAAGACATGAAGACAAACAAGTTGTATCTATTCTTAATTGATTCAAATAATTTTTATGAATCTGCTTACTTGTTAAAGTCAAGAACAAGGCTACTCTGATAGAATTGGGAAATGACCCACACTTAATTGCTACACCCTTCTGCAATTACGAGCAAGAGGAGGAGTTTGTGGAGATAGCATCGATCGATATCCAACCCTTGACATCGGTTGACGACACCTACATACAAACAGTGCACGTAACCCACCCTTCAGAATCAATCGATACCTAACTTCAACAATCGGTCAACAGTCTTAGCATACAACAATCGGTCGATTTCAAACCTCAATCATCGACCAAAACTCATGCCACATATTAGAACAAATAAGACAGTCCATAATACATTGGCGACACTGGACAACAATACTGTGTGATGGAACCAGAGAACACCAACCCAAATTACACAGAGTACCCAGAAGAAGCAGTTGAGCACGATATATTTGAGTTCTGTAAGTCTAGAGACTTCAGCCGGTTGAGCAAAACTGAATATCCAACATCGATCGATAAGACATGTCTACCATCAATCAACAATCTAATCGAATATGGATCCAGAGCTTTTAACAAGAACAATCGAAGAAGATTTTGTTGGGAGAAGAGAGATGAGTATGGAGTTTACAAATATGAGAATGGCAATGCACGAGCCATGGATGGCAGAGCTATCAATGTGTCTAAGGAGGACATCAAGGAGATTCTTGAGAGAGCCAACATGCATGAATATACTCATCTATTTTTGCTAGAGTATGCAGCACACATTCCCAGAGCTAGACTAGACACATCAACTTACAACAGACAAGAAGTTGACAACATGGTACAAAGAGTTTACAGAGCCGAGGAGATGATTATGGATGACTATTACAAGAGGCTTGATGACATGTACACTCGTTCAACAATAATAGTGGCTGGTTAACCACGTGCATGGAATAGATGAAGCTGAAGATGGACTACACTCATTAGATTATTCAACAACGATAATCGATTGCAGCTGTTATTCCAACATCGATCGATGTAAACACCATGCCATCGATGGATTGTCATCACACAGCATTTAGGCAGAGGCTGGTATCAAAGAAGTGATTGGAAGACAAGCTTGATAGAGTTCACCTTTCTCAAGACTTGATTAGGGATAATATCTACCAGATATTGGATGATATTTCAGAGCCCACAAATGCCAGGCATAAGATGCTGATGGGATGCATTCAAACACTCCAGGAAAGTTTGAGTACAATGGAGACTTCTCAGATAGAAGAATATGTGAGGAGCTTTATCAGTGCATGGTTTGAGATGAACAGAGAATATGTGGATACTTGCTTTCCACATTGGTTCGATGAACCACCTTACTAGTCCAGAAGTCCAAACGTCGAGCTTAAGACTATAACCAAGCGCTGAGTGAGAGGCAATCAACTGTGTAGTAAGTTTTAATTTTGTTTTTCATTATTTAGTTATTAATTACGGTTTTTATTTAATTACTTTAAGTTTTCAAAGAAGGAATAGAAAAGTTCAAAATCACCATCTGTCGACATCAACACTTTACCATCGGTCGATGGCTTGGTTGGTTCACCATCGTTCGACAATCATCACTCACCATCGGTCGACACTCCTTCCAGAGTTTGGTAACTTTAACTTTCTCTTTACCTTATACTTATGATTTAGATTTTTCCTTAACCAAATCGGACGGGATAACACTGGGGACAATGTTATTTAAGTCTGTGGGAAGTTTATTGATGCTTTTATTTATTCTGATATTTTATTTGTTATATTTACTTAAGTTTTTTGAAAAGTTTTTATTGTGTCAAGAAGGAGATTATGATCAAAACTTATTAGTTGACTAACCACACTATAGCACCGCTCTTAGACATGTTGACTATAGAGATTACTAGAGATGAAAAAGTGGATCATCATGCCATTAGACCGCAGTTACTAAGAAAGTTTGAAGGAACCAAAGCTGATCTCCAACTTAATACTGACTATTTTGCTTGATTTGTGGATTGGCATACATCGGATTGGACTCCTTCTGCAAGTTTGTAAGGTACTAGTCTATGTATTTATGATTCCCTTCTCCCTCTCTCTCTCTTTCTCTCTCTCTCTCTCTCTCTCTCTCTCTCTCTCTTCATCTTTTATAAAAAAAGAAAATATTGAGACGATTTCGTGAGATGCAGAGGGGTAGGTACATTACGATGACCCCACTATTCTAATTCAAAGGAATGATCCCACATTGTTGGAAGCGAGGGGTAGGTACATAACCGATGACCCCACTATTCGCCTACAACTTTACTCAAAATAAAAAAGAAAGAAAGAATAGATCGAAAATAAGATGGCAAGATAGACTGTATCAGCATCATTGTCCATTGAGTGAGATATAAAAAGATTCAGAGAAGAGAAAAAAAGAGGGAAGAAAAGGATCATGAAAGACTTTCTACCTGTGTATACAGATTTATAGGAGTTAATTCTACATGTTCTTTGATCGATACTCCCAAGGTAAAGCTTGCACTTTATTTTTATGCACAGAAATGAGATCAGTAGAGGGTGAGTCAAATTAGTATTTGTTGACATAATGGATTTTGTTGTTATACTAGGATAGATCATATGGAGTTTCTCTTTGATTAGCATTATTTGATGTGATTGCAATATAGCATGGGTGATATTTATACTTATACATTATGTGAGTCTCGGCTTTCCAAACATTTTTCACTGGCTACCTTTGTTTTGCTTGGACCATTATTTAGACCTTATTTTGAGTCTATTATGTGTGTTTGGACTGTGTTTTAGAGTCTTTATAGGTCCAAGTATGTTTTGGAGATTATGGAGATTATGGAGCTAGTTAGAGTATCTAGAAGAGATATCCAATATTTGTTCACATTCAGCTAACTACGGGTCGAAGTCAAGCATGACCATCTATCGATGGAGCATCCCTGCTGTCGGTCGACGGCCCACTCGCAGACTATTAGCCGACTTCAAGCCGAAGTTAAAAAGAATTACGAGAATCCCCTGAATGAGTTTTAACCTAGTTTATATGAGTTATGCCATTGTTTATGCAGAAAAAACACATTTTATTTTACAACCTTTTAGTTTTCTTGCATTGAACTTTTTAGTAGTTTAGGGGAGAAGATCTGAACTCCTTCAGAGATTTGTATTGGAACCCCATTCATTATTCTATGCATTATATTATTCAGTTCATCATGTTTTGTTTGATCATGTCTGAATAATTCTCCTGTTAGATTTAGGGTTCATAATTGTACTGATGAATTAGCCCCAAAATAAGATTACTAGGATGAAGTAGTATCAATCTTTAAAATTGTGTTTAATGCTTATGTTTTAGAGTAGCTAACTAGGAACCTGAACTTAGGACATGGAGAACTATGAGAGTAGGTTTTGTGCCAGAATTGATTTCATTGAGTTTGGTTGTTAGATGCATGCGAGAACTAGTCTAAATAGCATAGTGGACGATTTTTCTGTCTGATTAGCGTCGATGGACATCAAGCTTTAGTTGTCGATTGACGGTGCACTTCTTTCTTCGCATATGAGAGTTGGGACAAGATGGGTTTGTACTAGTTAATATTTATTGTTCTCGCATATTAATAATAACATGCATCATATCCATTATAATTCACTTGTCTGAAATCCTAGATCTATTGCTTTTCCATATTTGTATTTGCTTAGTGTTTTAGATCATTTTCTATTTTTGATAGACTTACAACTAAAACCACTATTTATAATTTGCCTAACTTAACCATTAGAATTATAGTAATCTATTGTGTCACTACTCTTTGTAGATGTCATCCCTATATACTACAATTTGATTTTTTGACAAGAATAGTTCATAAGATTATTTTGATAGATTATATTATTAAAAATATAAACCTTTAATCCGCATGTTGTTAGTATTGATGTCATTTTAACTAGTTCCTGAGTCGTCAAAATTGATATTGACTCTTTTAATTGGGTAAGTCACTGCATGACACAAGTCGGGAAACTAATGAGTTTGACAAGTTGCGTCCTAACGAGATCAGATTTGGAGTTAGTTTTTATTGTTAGAGAGAGAGAGAGATATTACTATTTGGTTTCAAAATTAAAGATAGAAAATATGGTTAGTGTAAAGATCGAACGCAAGGAGATGAAGGAAACGGTTAGTTAGAGAGATTCATAAATCACACTGCGAGCATGTTGTTATCACCTCTTGTGATTGTGTATTGATTTCTTTCGTTTTAATTTTGAGTTTTTATATTACAATAATACCCATACAAATAATTTCATAGAGATAAAAAGAACACATCACATTGAATAAGTACTTAGATTTTAATCCGCGATTCGAAAGCGTGGATTTTTTAGATTATGAACAAATTTTTCTATGAATTAGTAGTTTGAGATGGTTGTACATTAATAAATTACAAAATCGTATTTGCTTTTTTTTTTTAATTATATGATTTATGAATTAGTTTATGTGAGATCTAGTATCTTCTTATGTAACTCTCTTTTACGTATGTACATTTTGTTCATACCCAAAAACTGATAAAAACCGATCCAAAAGTACATGTTTGGTTTGGTTCCGGGTCTAGAGAAATATACATATTGAAATGTGGGTCTCTACTGAGGTTCGGGTCCTAACCAATACATGATGGTTACCCAAAGTACCCGAAATATCTTTTGTATATTAGATATATTGGGTATTTCATATATGTTTCCGGTATTATGAATATTTTTTAAGTTTTGGATTTGAGTTTTCAGTTATAGTTTTAGGTTCATGTAAAATTTTAAATGTTTAAAAATACATTTTGGGTTTACAGATAAATTTTTTGAGTATTTTTTGGTTTTCTAAGGTAATATGTTGAGTAAAGTTTTAGTTTCTTCTTGGTATTTAAAAATTTTGGGGGTATTTGTTTGGGTTTTTGAATATTTTTTTGGGTATTCGGGTACTTCAAGCCTTTTTAGGGTCACATGTTACATACCAAAAAATACCAAAAAAATTATAGGTATTTTACAGGTATTTGAATTATGGACTCGGACCAACCTAGACCCAAATAGAACCGACCCGATTCCGGACTTGAAATGAACCAATTTGTACCCTGCTCTCTCTCTCTCTCTCTCTCTCTCTCTCATTCTATTTTTTTCATTTGATAAGGGTTACATTTGTTGAGTTTGTGAGACTTGAGTTTTACTTTGCAGATTTTTAGCTAATTTAATAGTATAGAATTATGGGGAAATTTCCAAACACAACCTATATATTGATTTGAAATTCAAAAGTAGATCCCATATTCAATCAAATGAATAACTAATTTAAAGGAGTGGTAAAATTATTATTTAACCCTTATGACCATACAAAAACCCAGAAAGATTTTACAATTATATCATTCGAAAGTCTACACGTAACAAAAAGAAGTCTACATCGTAATTACGCTAATAATTTAATTTTAAAAATGTAAATAAACTAATTTTTTTGAATTTTTAATTAATCATCAATATAAGAGTTAATATGAAGTATATAAATTAAAAGTTTATATAATTAAATAATTTAAAAGAACATATATTGATTTGGGAACCATGTGTTAGACAATTTTTATGGTTTAGCAACAAAGTGTTCTAACATGTTAGATCTTTAAGGGTTAGATTTTAGATTGAAATTTTATTATTTTATTGACTTAAACATTCATTAATATTGAGTAACTTATATTTTGTATATTTTGATATTTAATACAATTGTTGAGATTTTTCTGATTATCAAGCAAACATTTAGAGTTTGAGATTTATGGTTTATAGTGTAGTAAACCTACAGTAAAGTCTACTTCATTATAGACGTCTTTTTCAATGTATTTGAATTAGTGATTACAAGAAAATCATTATTTTTAAATTAAATTTAGCTCTTTATGAATAAAAATGTGAAATCATATATCATAACTTTTAAAATAAAGAAAGAAATTTAGTAAATCATACATTAGAATTATTAAAATAATAGAAAAAAAACCCAAAAAATCTTTGTAGACCAACAAAAGAAGTTTTTCACCGATAAAACTTTAATCAAACAGAATTTAACCAAATTAATTTTAAATTAATCGTACTTCAACCAAATTTTTTTAACCTAATTTGAAATTATAACTTAAATTATTAGAATAATAAAGAACGAAAAAGTAAATTTATATATTAATTGTTTTTAAAAAATTAAAAAAATAAAAAAATTCTAGTAGACTAATTTGTAAGTCTACCAAAATAATTTTGATTAATTTTAGTTTTTTATGAATAAATGAAATTATTAATCTTTCAAAATAATATCCAAAACTTGTAAGAGCATATATTAAATTATTAAAATAATAAAGAATAAACAACAATAATGAAAATATCATAGTAAACTTCCAAAAAGTCCACAAAGGAGATTTACAATAAAGTTTAATATAAATTTTTAGTTTTAGTAGACTTAATTTTGTAAATTTTAACATAGTTACAATTATTCTCTCTATATAAATGAAACTACACAATTTCTCTCTAAAACAGCTTCACAAGTTTCTAAAACTCTTTCAATTCTCTCTAAACTATGTCCTTTCTCTCTAAAATTGTTTCCATTCTCTATAAATCTCTTTCATTTCTCTCTAAATTCTTTGAATGTGAATTTTAAAAATAATTTTTTTTTATTTTTCTGATGTCTTTATCATCTCTTTTTTCAAAATGTTATCTTATTTTGTGGGTATTATTATTATTCATTTTTTTTTCATTTTCCCCTCTAAAATGTAAGATTTAAATCTACAGAATTTAAATGTGTATTTTTATGTTTATATTCAAATAAAGTTGTAGATTCAATCTCTCTGCATTTACTTTGCTACTATTTTATCTAATAAATTCAATTTTTGAAGTTTTTTCAGATTTAAAACTATTTTTCACATTTCTAAATGTATATTTTTCAGATTTAAAAACATCTGATAGAGTAGATTTATAATGATGTATATTTAAAATTTAAAGTTAGTAGACTTCAAATAAAGTCTACTAAACCACAAATTTAAGCAGACTTCATTGGAGGTCTACAAAAATATGATTTTATTTTTTTCCCTATGTTTTAAAAAAAAATTATAGCATATTTTTCAGGTATTTTTTCATGGTTTTATTTCCTACTCCCAAAAATGTAAGATTTACATCTATACATATTAAATACGTGTTTTTTATTTATATTTGAATAAAGTCACATGTTCAAACTGTATGTCTTTAATTTAAAATTTTTATCTTATAATGCTTTTTATATTTAAAGTTATTTTCATATTTTTAGTGTATATACTTTTCAGATTTAAAAATAGGCTTTAAATGAAATACTTACAAGTTAATGCTAGTAGATTACAAGTGAAGTCTATTAGCCATATATTTTAAGCATACTTCATTAGAAGTCTACTCAAATAGGATTTTATTTTTATCTTATATTTTTCTCTTAATTTTATCTTATTTTACAAATTGTCTCTTCCAAAATTTTCAAATCATCTTCCCAAAGAGAGAGAGAGAGAGATAGATAGATAGAGAGGGAGAGAGAGAGAGAGAGAGAGAGGAGAGAGAGAGAGAGAGAGAGAGAGAGAGAGAGAGAGAGAGAGAGAAATATTCTCAAAGTCGGACTAGTCCACAAGAGCTTGAGCCCGGAGACAAGACACACCAGATCTGGATGGAGAAACCACAAAACCCGGCCACACCCTCTCACCGCCAAAGATGGAGTAGATCGAGAACCTGGAACTATACACCGACTTCCAGAAGACTATTCTCGCACCTGCACCCTTATTGCGACTCCAAAGTTGTGTTGCGACTACCACTATAACATGTAAGGAATATTTCCTTTTCCCTATTATATGGTCTTATAGTTATTCGTTTCTATTGGAATATTGGTAACCAATGAATTTGGAAATAAAGGAGTAACTCCTAATTTATCTCTACTTTGATGGACGGTTGAGATTAATCTAAAGGAAACCCTAATGAGGAATTGGTCCTCTCTCAACCTATAAATACATATCTTTAGACCATCATAAAGATATCCTTAAAGAAACACATAAAGTTATAGGCGAGGCGAGAGAAACCTATGAGTTTCTAAAAAGAGATTAAGTTGTTCGTCTTCCATTCAGGATGCAATCCATTCATAAAGATCTCTCAAACACAATGAATGCATGTAAGTCTATAAACATTCATGTGATTATATTATGTGATTAACCTAGATGTTTAAAGATCTTAGGGTTCATGTAAATCTATCTTACATGTGGTATCAGAGCATAGTTATGAACATCTGTTTAATCCATTAAGAATAATAGATTTATGAACTAGATAACTGAAATTGATAGATCTAAGTATTATGATTTCTAGATCTGTTTATGAGATTATTTTTCGTATCCGTGCAAAGTTTGTGCAAACCCGAATTATTTTATTCACCTTGTAAAAAGACGGATTTCTGTGAATTAGGGTTTATTTCGCAAATCCCTTTCAGTGCAAATTTCGGGCTTCTGTGAATTAGGGTTTTCAGAGATCTTTCCTGAAAATAATGATTCGTGAAATTTTTGTGCAAAACTGATAATGATAATTGGTATGTGCATAATATGTACATAGTGTTTTCTATATCTTGCATAATCGTTTTGTACATAATTTGTAAAAAAAAATGATTTTACACTTAAGTTATAAAATTTTATATAAATAATCTGTATATAACTAGTTTATATATTATACAAAACAATTTCATATACAAAATTATATTTCACATAAATTGCAATTAAGGTTTAGATAGGACAATAATCTCAAATGGGCCAAATGGTGAAAAAATAATCTACTACAACCCAAAAAAATCTACATAGACCAAAGAGAAGAAAAAGATAATTTTACCCTTAATGAAGAGATAACCTGAGCCATTAGATCATCATGTATATGTTTTAATCTTGACCACACGATTTCACTTATCTTATTCACATTCGACTGAGTACAACTAGTATAACTACTACAATTAAATATGTTAAAAATTGTATAACTAGTATATAAATGTTATAATTACACATAAAATAAACAAGTAAATATTCTAGTTAGTATATGATGACAAAATTTCATCTATATTTTGAGTTTTTCAATTTTTTATTAAATTGTTACATTACACTCTTAATTTTACATTATATACTTTATATTTTTAAGGTTTATTAACTATATTAGTCATATTATTAAAATAAACAAACATTGAACATATTTTTACAAAGCTATGATGTTAAAATATTGGTACAGCCCTAAAACTAGACATATAAACAATTGTTATAATTTTTTATTATATATTGGAAGAGTATTACTGATACAACTGGTATAACTTTAACATTTCAAAAATTAACAAAACCAATTTGGTATTTCATATGAGAAAAACAATCAAATATCTCAATTGACATGTACTATGAAAGTTTTTTTTAATTTATTTGAAGTTTTGAAAATAAAATAAAAATTATAACACAATCACATAATTTTGTATGATCTACCTTATACTTTTAAGGTTTGTTAACTTCTTTGTCCACATAATTTTTGGAAAATATACATCAAGTGTATTTTAACAAAATTGATGATTTCATTGTATTGGGGCAAAGACATGTACACATAAAGAAGTGATACAACTGATTTAAGTTGAAATTTTACGTGGTACAACTAGTTTTTTTTTATTTCACTGCCAAAGTACAACTATGAACAAACCGGTACAACTCAAAAACTAGTATAACTATGTACAAAACGGTACAACTCAAAAACTAGTACGACTATGTACAAACCGGTACAACCAGTACAACTATGTAAGACTAGTATAACTTTGACATTTCAGAAATCAACAAAGCTAATTTGATATTCCATAGAAAAAAATAATCAAATATCTCAACTGATATGTACTCAGAAAATTTCTTTAATTTAATTTGAAGTTTTGAAAAAAAAAATTTAATTATCACATAACTCTATAAGTTTACATGATCTACCTTATACTTTTAAGGTTTGTTAATTCGTTTCTCCACATAATTTTTGGAAAACATACATAAAATATATTTTTACAAAACTAATTATTTCATTGTAACAGGGCAAATACATGTAAACATAAATAAGTGGTACAACTGAGGTAAATCTATTTATTATGTGGTACAACTAATATTTTTTATTTCACTGTCAAAGTACAACTATGCACAAATTGGTACAACTCAAAAACTAGTACAACTATGTACAGTCGGTACAACTAGAAAACTGATACAACTACTTGTTATTTTAATATTATTTTAAATGTAGATCACGTTTTAAATGTGTATCATATTTTAACAATTATGGTTGAACACTAATGTCGAGTAGTTATATTAGTTATACCATTCTTAAATATTATTACTTCGTTGAATTTGTTGTACTAGTTATGCCAAAATACATGTATATTTAAACTAAACACAATTATCGCTTACAAAATATAAGTTTCAAAAGGAAAATAAGTTTTAATAGTTTCTAAAGCTATTAAAAAAAGTTTAACATCAAAAGAAACATAAGTTTTAATACTAAAAAGAACATAAGTTTATAACAAACATAATTTTCCAAAAGTAACCCCAAAAATTATCTATTTCACATGAAATGAGACCTTAGTTGTCATCATGCTCCCTCTTTATTCTTCTTACTGGTGACTCGTGCTTTTGGAGCACGGTTGAAGATTTTTCTAGTTCTGCATCAACTTTTTTGGCGTCAAGAGCAAAAAAGATAAAATTGTTTTTTTTTTGAAAATTGTACAACTAGTATAACTAGTACAATTTGTAAACAAATCATCATCAAAATCAAATATTATTAAAAATATACAATTCATGTATTTGACACATGCATGAAGAGAGGGAAGATTAGACCAACATATCTTATTGGTTCTACATCATACTTTTTTCTATCATCTTCATATGCTGAAAATAAAATAAAGATCACTATATTAATTGCAAAGTTATATGTGTTTTACTTGTACTAGTTATATTGGTTATACTTAATCTATCTATACTAGTTATACTCGTTTTAGTTATACTAGTTGTACTAAATGGAGTTGTACTAGTTGTACTAGTAATACTCTGCGTTCTTATTCATTTTGAATCTTGTACGTAAAAGATGAAATTTGATTGTGGGTATGATATGATCGATTTAATATGACTATGGGTGTATCGATTTAGGATAAGAAAGAAAAAAATTGGTGGATGGTTGAAGAAATTTTTTGATTTTGTTTTAATGTGAAAGAACTATTGATGGAGAAGAAAGGGAGAAGAAAAAAAATTGAGGGTTACTTGGATCGGGTTTCGGGTCGGGTTTTGGGTCTGGATCTGGGTTGGATTCTGGGTAGGATAGTAGTGGCATGAATTAGTAAATATATTGAATTCTTTAGGTTTTTAAGGTATTTTATCTAAATATCTATTTAAAATTAAATGTTAAATAAAAAGAAAAAGGGGTGGGTCTATATGAGATTTTTTTGTCCCCATTTGGTCCATTCTAGCATTTGATCCGTTTAGATATGACCACAGTGACTTTATCCTATGAAAGTTTGCAACTTAAAATCATTATTTAAACCAAGTTTTTGATCTTCTTATGAATTATTTAGTTACCCACAAGTAGACTATAACCATGGAAATTGATCAAATAACTTATAGTGTATGTGTTGTGCAAACTAAAGACATTCACAAATGATTTAGTTTGAGTAATTCAATACATCAATGATAATGGAATGATTGTTATCGTGAAGGCTAAGGATATTCACAGATAACTTTTCTTGAATAATTTTGTACACCATTCAATAAAGTTTCATGAATCTATGAATTTATCTCAGATTATGTGATTCCCACAGGAACATTATAATTTCTTATCATACGCATTCAATTCTTAAGTGTTGATTAAGTTATGAAGTCTAACTAATTCTTGTTATATCTCTAAAATGAAGCATATTTTCTTGCTAGTTTGTCATCTATGGTCTCTTATGTCACAATCCTCACTGGAACCAACTTCTTAGAATGGAAAGAGAAAGTTGAGTTCACATTAAGTGTACTAGATTTGGATTTGGCACTTCGTGAAGAAGAGCCTAGCCAACTAACTAATGATAGTACTGAGGAAGAAAATACTTTCTATAAAGCATGGGAGAAAGCTAACAGATTGAGCATCGTGTTCTTAAGGATGAAAATAGCTAGCAACATCAAAACTTCCCTTCCAGTTGGAGAGAAAGCAAAGGCTTATCTAGCAGCTATAGAAGATCGGTTTAAGACTGCAGACAAATCCCTTGCTGGGAAACTTATGGTAGATCTTACAACCATGAAACATGATGGCACAAGGTCTAACATTGCATTGAAATGACCAACCTTGCGGCTAAGCTAAATAGTATAGGAATGAGTGTGGATGATTCATTCCTTGTCCAATTTATCCTAAACTCTTTATCTCCTTAGTATGGACCATTCCAAATTAATTACAACACCATTGTTGAAAAGTGGACGTCTATTGATTTGGCTAATAAAATAGTCCAAGAGCAATTAAGGCTGGTCGTGAAGGTATCAAAGTTGCCCACTATGTCCAAGGAGCGGGACCTAAAACTGGGAAAAGACATCAAGTGAGTCATAAAAGAGCACCACCAAGGATGAATGATTCTAATCAAGTCAATGAGAAGAAAGCAAGAAAAGATGACCGATGCAACTTTTGAAATTTTTTTGTATACTTTCAGAAAGATTTCCCTAAAAGAAAAGAATGGTTTGAAAAGAAAGGTAATCCTATGGGTTCAGTAAGCTTTTTTGAATCTAACTTTACTCATGTTTCTTCTGATACTTGGTGGATTGATAGTGGTTCTAATGTACATGTAACTAATTCTTTGCATGGATTCCTTACATTAGAGACCATAAATCCAAGTGACAACTATATACTTATGGGGAATCGAGACAAAATGCCAGTTGAAGATATTGGCACTTTCGTCTCATTTTAGATAGTGGATTTTGTTTGGATTTATTTCAAACTCTTTATGTTCCATCCATATCCCGTAACTTAGTTTCAGTAAGCAAACTTGATTTCGCTGGTTTTAAGTGTTCTCAAGGAGATGGTTGTTTTAATTTATTTATGAATTCTAATAAAATTTGTTCTGGAATATTGGTTAATGGTCTTTACAAATTAAATTTGTATGATCAAAACTTTGAAACACATCTCACCCTACAAGATAAACGCCGAACTAAAGCATGTGCAAATGATTCATATTTCTTGTGGCATAAATGACTAGGACACATTTCCAGTGAAAGAATCGAAAGATTGGTAAAAGATGGAGTCATACCAAATATTGATTTTACCAAAAATAAAGAGTGTATAGATTGCATTAAGGGCAAGCAAACTAAACACACTAAAAGATGAGCCACAAGAAGTACACAGCTTCTTGAAATCATACATACAAATACTTTCGGAGGTGAAAAGTACTTCAATCTTTATCGATGATTATTCACGTTATTGTTATCTCTATCTATTGCACGAAAAATCTCAATCTGTGGATGATGTACAAGTGTTCATTATTGAAGTAGAGAGACAATTAGATAGAAAGGTAAAAATCATTAGGTGAGATAGAGGTGCCGAAATTTATGGCAGATATGATGAAATAGGACAACATCTTGGACCATTTGCCAAACTCCTCTAGAAATTAGGAATCGTTGCTCAATACACAACACTTGGTTCTCCATGGCAGAATGGTGTAGCTGAAAGGTGTAACCGTACTTATATGGGAATGGTTATATCCATGATGAGTCATGCTAATTTACCTACATCTTTGTGGATAGATGCATTACGTACTGCAGTCTATATCTTGAACAAAGTTCTTAGCAAAGCAGTTTCATAGACTCCTTTTGAACTGTGGAAGGGCTGGAAACCGAGTCTATCGCACCTCCAAGTTTGGGGATGTCCAACTGAAGCAAGAATATACAATCCACATGAAAAGAAATTAGATTTCAGAACGGTCAGTGGTTTCTTTATTGGTTACCCTGAGAATTCTAAAGGATATAGATTTTACTGTCCATCACATACTACGAGAATAGTAGAAACCAATAATGCCAGATTTTATGAGAATGGTGACATTAGTGGGAGTGATAAATTTCAAGATGTGGTCATTCAAGAAGTTAGGGTAAATATCCCTTTACCCTTAGTTCCAAATGTTGGGAATCCTCTTGTTATTGAACCATTGCACAAAGACAAAACCCAATTGAATGATCAACCACTCCATGATGAAAATATCACCAATAATGAACATTAAGCACAAGAAGAACCAGCATTAAGAAGATCAACTCGTGAGAGAAGATCAGCTATTCCTAATGACTATGTGCTTTACTAAATAGAATCTGGAGAATGGGATTTAAAAGATTCAGTTTCTTATTCACAAGTCATGAAAGATGTTAATTCTAATCAATGGATTGATGCTAGTAAAGATGAAATAAGCTCAATCGTTAAGAATGAAGTTTGAGATGTTGTTCCATTGCCTTAAGGACATAAAGCAATTGGGTGCAAATGGATCTATAAGACCAAGCTCGACTGTCATGGCAATGTTAAATGTCGTAGATCCAGACTTGTAGCCAAGGGTATTAATCAGAAAGAAGGCATTGATTATAGTGAGACATTTTCACCTGTGTCTAGAAAAGACTCTCTCAGAATTATCATGGCATATGTAGCTGAACATGATCTCGAGTTACATCAAATGGATGTGAAAACCACATTCTTAATGGAGACTTACAAAAATAAGTTTGTATGCGTCAACCTGAAGGCTTCATAATCGAAGGTCAAGAAGACATAGTATGCAAATTGAAGAAATCAATATATGGACTGAACCAAGCTTCAAGGCATTGGTACTTAAAGTTTGATGAAACCATTACGAAATTTGGTTTCAAAAAAAATATTGTGGATCCATACATATATCTCAAGATGAGTGGGAGTAAGTTCATATTTTTGGTTATGTATGTTGATGACATCTTATTAGCCAAAAGTGATTTTGGTCTATCACATGAGACTAAGAGTTATCTTTCCAAGAACTTTGAAATGAAAGATATGGGTGAGGCATCCTAATTGATAGGAATTGAGATATTTCGTGCAGATCACTGGGAATTTTGGGACTGTCTCAAAAAGCTTATATTGATAAAGTTCTTGAGAGATTCGGCATGATGACATGTTCTTCTAGCATTGTTCCTATGCATAAGCTTAGTCTTAAGCAATGTCCGCATAATGAAATGGAACATAATGAAATGCAAAAATACCCTTATGCATCTCTCGTGGGAAGTTTGATGTATGCACAAGTCTATACTAGACCTGATATTAGCCACGCAGTTGGCATGCTGGGTAGATTTCAGAGTAACCCAGGACTCGCTCATTGGCAAGCTGCAAAGAAGGTTTTGAGATACTTAAAGGGAACAAGAAACTACATGTTGACATATCGAAAATCAACACATCCATAGATGGTTGGATTTTCAAACTCAGATTTTGGTGGATGCAAAGACTCTAGACACTGTACTCTCAGCTAGGTATATTTCCTTGGTGGAGGTGATATCTCATGGAAAAGCCAGAAGTCATCTACACATCCACTATGGAAGCTGAGTATGTTGCATGTTATGAGGCTTCTATTCAAGGAACATGGTTGCGGAATTTCATGTCGGAGTTTGGAGCTTTAAGTTTTGTTGACAAACCTCTCACTCTTTTCTATGACAATCAAACTGCAATCTTCTTCTCTAAGCATGATAGGATATCTAAAGGAGCCAAGCATATGGACCTCAAATATCTATCACTAAAACAAGATGTCAAAAGAGAAAAGTTTGTCATTGAACATATAGGCACTGAACTTATGGTGCAGACATATTTACAAAAGCTTTACCTCCAAAGACTTTCATTAAGCATGATGAAAGAATGGGTCTTGAGGATAGCGCTTAATTATATTATTTGTACTATTAGCCTATGTATGACAATTATTTGAGCTATTTATGACTTTTACATCTTTATATATTCTGTTTCCAATGTGTACACACATTATTGTTGATTGGATTTGTGATAAAAGAATGAGTCTTTATTTAAAGACATTAAATGGACCATTACGAAATTCATAATTATGTTTATGGTCTAACTAAGAAGGTGGCCAATGTGGTAATACAAGGAAGGGATCATGTTGCAAAATGATATGTAACCGCCATGACTCTCATTGATTACTAGATTAGTCAAGACACTTGTGATGACCAAATGAAAATAAAGTTATAGCATATTATGCCGGCCTTATGATTTCATAAAGAAAACATTAGTGGATCTTACTAACGACCAAGTAGGAGACTGTAAGGAATATTTTTTTCCTATTATATGGTTTTATAGTTATTTATTTTCTATGGAAATATTGCTATTCTTTAATATATTTGGTGACCAATGAAATTGGAAATAAAGGAGTCATTCCTAATTTATCTCTACTTTGATGGACAGTTGAGATTAATCTAAAGGAAACCTTAAAGAGGAATTAGCTCATCTCTCCACCTATAAATACATATTTTTAGATCATCATAAAGATATCCTGAAAGCAACACATAAAATTATAGGCGAGGCGAGAGAAACCTATGAGTTTCTAAAAAGAGATTAAGTTGTTCGTCTTCCATTCAGGATGCAATCCATTCAGGAAGATCTCTCAAACACAATGAATGCATATAAGTCTATAAACATTCATATGATTATATTATGTGATTAACCTAGATGTTTAAAGATCTTAGAGTTCATGTAAATCTAATTTACATAACACAGATCAAGAGGTATAATCTTGGAACCACAAACCTTCAAGGCCGCAAGCACGTCTAGAGAGAATGAGGAGGCGGCGAGGAAGCAAAGAGACAAAAGAATAAAAAGGAGAGCCTTCGATAGTGGGAAGCCGCTGGAGCATATTGTGGAGAAAAACTCGAGTCAATAGGATAAGATGAAGAGAGAAACTTAGAGAGAGAGTGATCTATTATTATCAGATTAATTTAGATATGATGTTATTTAGTTCATTTGCTCATTAAAACTTCATCAGTCCTATCTTCCTTCATCAAAACCTAGTGTCTCAGTACTTGTTTCCAGTATTTTACCTAATGTATCTAATGTCATACGTTCTATATGAGATTGTAATATTGTATTTTATGCCTAAGAATCTAGTAATCACCCGAAACAAAAAAAAATATTCATTTTTTTTACAACATTATTTCAGTAAAATAATGTAAAGAAAAACACAAACCAGAAACATCATTAGTCTCTTAGAAAACCCACATCTATACTATTAAAACTGACATCTATATTATTAAAACTGAAGTACCTTTTGGTACTGTTTGGAAACATGGATAATAAGGATTGTTTGGATACATGGATAGCAGTATTAAAAATACTTCCTTTTATTTACAAATTTAGCCTTTGCATTTACAATAAATTAGGTACTTCATTTTTATATTTTTTTATTTACAGATTCTGGTACTGCATTTAAAATCAATTTAAATTAAATAATTACAATTCCAAAGTTTATCTAACCAAATCGATATTTATATATTGACAATTAAAAATTTTAGTATGTTGTTTCATTTCAAAATAAATTAAAAAAAAACAACAAGTTAATATATGAATAATACAATTACATCAAATTGCATCAAGTTATACGTTTTGAATATAATATTATGTATAAGTAAAAAAAATATAATCAACATCTATATTATAATATAATATTCTATTATATATATAAATAACAAAACATAAAAAATATACAAAAGATTTTTTTATAAAAGCAACGATTTATAAGTTTATGTTGAACACAAGATAAATCAAACACAGTCAAATTCTAGTTAATATTACTACTCGTGTCTCTGACATTAAAACTAGTAATTTAGTATATCATTAAGAAAGCTT
This sequence comes from Moricandia moricandioides, assembly GCA_905132885.1. Lineage (NCBI taxonomy): Eukaryota > Viridiplantae > Streptophyta > Magnoliopsida > Brassicales > Brassicaceae > Moricandia > Moricandia moricandioides. Next base: position 40,934 of record CAJHQQ010002880.1, read on the forward strand.
CTCGTCATTTAACAACAGCCCATTACCAGTCCTCAACCTTTTAATTAATTTGTACAGATTACATTTGACTGGTTCCCCCCAAATAAATTGATAAATACATTTCATAACTGATATGATAAAAACAATCATAAATCAAACTTTTTAAACCAGTCATAAAATACACGTATATTGACTTATTGTAGTTGACACCTATACAATCACTGTCTTCAAAACTAGTAATAAACCAATTGAAATCAATCAATTATAAACCGGACATTTTAAAGCCAGTTATAAACCATCGCTTATATTCACTTTACAATCCTTGACTCCTATAATTATGTTTTAAACCAGTCATTATCCCACTGGAACCAGACTATCATAATCCGATCAATTTATTTCTTCATAGTACTGAACCGAACCTTTCACTAATATAAAAAACAACACTTTATAAAATATATCTCATTTGTCTTCCATTTTTTTATTCATTCCAATATCCATTTGTTTGAAATTAGTTTGCATACTGTCAAAATCCAAATATTGAACCTAACCTATCATATCAATGAATTAAACCGAACCAAATATAAAATTAAAATTCGATTGTCTAACAAATTTGGAAGTGGTATATTCAAACCAATATGTGAAGATCAACTTTCATACTAATAAATGGTATATTTAAAAAGTATACGAAGATGGTGTCACAAATGTTACTATAAATTAATAATAACTTACAAAACCATATCAAATCTTATAAAATATTGTAAAAATATTAGCAAAGAAACAAGTTACTTATATTAAATTTATAATTGATCTTATAAATCACGTGAAATCCTCATTTTCCATTTCTATTTTTTTTTATCAAAATCATCAAAACTGATTAAGTTCAATTAAATTTGTAGAGACACACAATTCCCACAATATTTTATTTATTTTATCATGTATATCCTAAAATTAGGGAATTATTATAGCAAACATATATTTTTTCTAAATACAGTAATAATACATCATCATCTATAAATATGACCTGCAAATTACGATATCTACTACAATAAGAGAAACTAACACTTATACAAACAACTATAGAAGAATTAATCAATCATAAAAGTTATCCTAGGGGTAAGTGTTCATATACCTATTCAAGTTCGGTGGCGTCTATATGTTTTTTGAGTTTTCAGGATTAAAGATTTCAGGCTCATTTAGATATTTATAAATGTTGATTATGGTTAAGGTTCGGTTCGGATTTTTGCGAGTGTGGTTCGGGTTCGAACAACCTGTGTAAATTATTTTAAAAATCAAAAGCTTATATACTTTAAATTTCTAAAAATCTAAAAATTTAAATAATACATAACATATTAATTTGAATAATGTATGCGAAAATACCTAAACTTAACATAAAAATTAGTTTGGTTTGAATATTTGGAAAGAGAATAAATAGTTTTTTAAAGTATTTTTGGTATTTTGAGTATTTTTTAAATATTTTAAAGATTTATCTTTGACTATTTGTATATATTTTCTGCTATTATGGATATTTTCAAAATATTTTATATATTTTAGATATTAAATCTAAAAATAATTAATATATTTAAGTATATAAATCTGATTTGGATATATCCGGATACCAAAATATTTTGGTTCGTATCGGATTTAGTTCTAATTCTTTATATATCAAAAATTTTAACCCATTCAGATATTTAATCAATTTCGTTTTGAATTTTGCTTTGGTTTTTTGGATTAAGGTTTTTTACCAAGCTCTAAGTTATTATTTATAGATTGGGAAATTATGATAACAAAAATATGTGTATATAAAAGTTTAAACAAACATCCGCTTGGGCTCAGGGATCAAAGTATAATATATTATTATTTAGCAAATAGAGCTTTAAGTGCTTAGTTAATAATGAAATGAAACATGACCCAATTATATATATATTTTCTTCGTTCATCACTTTAAACTATTATTTTTTGTGAAGTTTCATTGCACTACATTTGATTTAAATATTTATTTCTTTATTTATTTAAATAATATCATAAAATTTGAATTATTGGCTTTGTCAGATTTTTAGATTTACTCCAATCAAATAAATCTAAAATTGTATATATATAGTCCACATAAATAATACTACACTGAAGATTTACTAATTTGATAAGTTACAATAGTTCGGAGATGATAAAACAAGTATTACGTATAATTTAAATAAATTATAATAAAATATATTCATTGGCATAATATAATTACTATTACTTGGTCAGTATTTTTATTACATCATTATTGTTTTTTCTGTTTTTTATTACATCACTATTGTTTGGTCTGTTTCTTTAATAATATCGCACAACAAAAATCAAAATTATAAAGGAGAGAGACTGTTGTTGAACTGGAGAGGAAATGGAGTGGGGAAAAGATGAAGGCTGGTCCAGCTCAAATCGGGTAAAACTAGACAAATTCCAACATTGTCCTTCCCCCCCTCCCAAAATCCGATTGTCACATACCTACCATTTAGACAGTGCTACGTGGGCACTTTAGACATGGTGGTGGGAGAGGACAACAACATGGGAGGCACATGATTTTGTGTTTATTATATATTTTGCAATTTTAACCTAAAACAAAATATAAATATATCACTGGCATTGTGATGTTCGCGATGGGCCCGTGATTTATTAGCTGCTTAGATCCGCTCCGAAATAAGATATTTGAGGTGTCCAAATCTAGATCCGGATAGTAAAATCTTGGATTCATCCAAACTGGATTCAAATATGAATATCTTAATTTTAAGTTCATATATTTGGATCCGGATCCGAGTTTTTAAAATATATTATTTTTTTTAATTTTATTAATAACTGTATTTGATAAATTACTATTTATGCATAAATATGTTTTATAATATTCTATTTAAATTTTACTAATATTATAGTCATATATATATATATTCATAAATTTTATATGAATATTTAGTCTATGTCTTATTTGTAGAATTTTGTATTTTTAAAAATATTTTATATTTTTCAAATTATTTTTACGGATCCAAATCTAAATTCGGATATCCGCGAGTATCATAATATCTAGACGGATATCCGGATCCGTCATATGCCTAGTTCGCGGATCCAAATTTAACTTTTAAAGCGCTCTTTTTGGTAACAATAATAATACACATTATATATATGAAGTAGAATTTTCTCTTTTCTCATCATCAAATAATTCACCAAAAATTGACAACTCTTCAAAGAAAATTTAAATTTATAGAATCTCTCATATCTATAATTTTCTTATTAACTAGAAGAGATATATTAATGCAACACAGAATAGTTCATAGGTATTTAGTAATCAATAGTCAATTTAAAACCTATTTAGTTACAATTGTAGAACCACTAGAAAATTCAACATAATTTCCTAACAAAATTAGAATTACGAAATGTACTTATAATAAACATATATATAAGTATATTTACTATGTATATTTACTATATATATATATATACATATTTCAATATTTTAAAATTTTATCTTTAAAATGAGAAAAAAAATCCTTTTTAAATAGTGTCTCAACTACATATCATTTTAATATTTAATTAAGTAATTAAATTATATATAATCTTATTTAAAATAAATATGAAATTTTATTTACGATTTCATAATTTATTTATATGAATAAACTGAAAGAAATATGAAAGTTTATTTTATATTGGACAATTATCTCAAATAGCTCTTTTAAGTTTTTTTGTCATAAAAAAAAAACAACTAAAAAATGACAGAAATATCCCTTTTTATTTTGCAATTTTTATATATATATTTTTTTAAACTTGAATCCACCTCAAAAACCTACCCCATAACTCTAAAATTTAAGTCTATATTAGTTAACCTTAAGGGTATAATTGTATATTTACACCCTTTAATAAAATATCTTTTGATCATTTTTTTCTTGGCTTTTTTTGACAAAAAACTTTTTAGTGCTATCATATGATATTCCCCTTTTATATTTATATATCATAAACCACAAAAATTAGCATAATTTATTGAAATAACATAACTAATAAATTTAGTTAGACTAATATATTTATATTAATTTTAAATTTTTATATTCCAAAAATATATTTAATTACTAACTTTATTAGTCCAAAATTTTAGTGAGATAATACTTTGACATTATGTATAAAAGTAACTTATTTTAAAGAAAATAAAATATCTGATATATAAAAGTATTTTTATTTAACAATAACTTATAATAGACTACTAATTTATAATAAAAAAATTATATATAATAAAATCACTGAAAAATTGAATAGTAATCATATATTTATATTGAAAATTCTAATTAATTATTTGGATAACATCAATCATTTTTGATGTGTAAATATATACAAATTTTTTAAAAACATATATATATATATATATATATATATATATATATTTCTAAATAGTAACAATTCATTTAAAGTGATATTTTGTTATATCAGACAATTACTTTCACAACATATAAATCAACAGTTTTAACTGAATTTATAAAAATATCAAGAAAAATCAAGAAACAAACAGATAAAGGAGATAAATTAAGTTCTATCGACTAGAGTTTTAAGAAATTCCCTTCTACGTACTATCATCATAAAAAAATGAAAACTGTAAAACAAATATATTTTCAAAAAAGATTTAATGAAAAAATAATACATGATTTATGACCTTTTTATTTTGAAAATTTTAATATTTTTTAATTTTAAATTTCACTTCCAAAACACTATCCATAAGTCTCTAAATCCTAAATATATATTAATTAACTCAAAGGGTATAAATGTAAATGTACATTCTTTAATAAAACCGATTTTGGTCATTTTTCTTTTTGAAATCTACTTTTATGACCAAAAATATTTTAGGATTATCATAGGGTATTTCTCAATTTTATTTCTAAAACATGGATTAAGAAAATAAAATTTAATGTAATAAATATGTGGACCCTTTTTCGATTTTAAAAAGAAAAGAAAAGAAAAAGAGGGTGAAGAAAAGTGGGTTTAACAATAATTTGCTGCAAAGTTAGAAGAGGCTCTCAGTATTATTAACTTCTCTTTGCTTTCATTCTCTCTATCTATCATCATCATCATCATCCTCGTAATCCTCATCTCTCCTTTCTAACACCTAGTTGCATTAAAACAAAACTGCTTCTTCCTTCTCTTCCTCCATCGTTAAAGGTTTTATGAAGAACCCGTGAGCTTAGAGAGAGAGAGAGTAGATAGAATACAAGAGTGGTGGGTTAAAAGCAAGATTGGTGAATCTAGAGATGGAGCAAGGAGGTGGTGGTGGTAATGAAGTGGTGGAGGAAGCTTCACCAATCAGCTCAAGACCTCCGGCGAATATGGAAGAGCTTATGAGATTCTCAGCAGCGGCGGATGACGGTGCAAGATTGGGAGGAGGAAGCTCGTCTTCTTCATCGGGAAACAGATGGCCAAGAGAAGAAACACTTGCTCTTCTAAGGATCCGATCTGATATGGATTCTACTTTCCGTGACGCCACTCTCAAAGCTCCTCTTTGGGAACACGTTTCCAGGTTTCTCTCTCTCACACCCATTACACTCCTTGAATTCTCAAATTTTCATCAATGGTGTTCTTGAGATAACTAGAGATTCATTTGCATGTGTTTTCAACGCTCACTTTAATTTTTTTTTTATTATTTATATAAATATTAACTATTCGAGATCAAAGCATCTTCACGATCTCCAAGAAAATTAAATATACAGAAGTGGTTCATGAGTTTCTGGGACGTTTTCGATTTTGTAAATCCCGAGATTTTCTATTTTTTCTATAATTAATCTGATCGAACAGTACCCATGAATAATTAAAAAAAAAAAAAAAAAGACTGAAACTGAATTTTGATGTTTGCACACTGACAGGAAGCTGGTGGAGCTTGGTTACAAACGCAGTGCAAAGAAATGCAAAGAGAAGTTCGAAAACGTTCAGAAATATCACAAACGCACTAAAGAAACTCGCGGTGGTCGCCATGAAGGTAAAACATACAAGTTCTTCTCTCAGCTCGAAGCTCTCAGCACTACTCCTCCTCCTCTCTCTTCTCTCGACGTTGCTCCTCTCTCCGTAGCCAATCCAGTCCAACCTCCTTCATCTTCTTCTCAACTCCCCGTTTTCTCTCTAACGCAAACGCCACCGTCCCAACCGCCGCTTCCACCGCACACAGACTCCTTTACTCCCAATCCATTGCCTCCTCCACTAGGTCCCACATTTCCCGGTGTTACCTTCTCTTCTCACAGCTCATCGACGGCTTCAGGAATGGGGTCTGATGATGACGACGATATGGACGTTGATCATGCGGGTCCCAGTATCCGCAAACGCAAACGTGAAAACCGCGGCACTGGAGGCGGCAAGATGATGGAATTATTCCAAGGTTTGGTGAGACAAGTGATGCAGAAACAAGCGGCGATGCAACGGATCTTTCTTGAGGCGCTTGAGAAGAGAGAACAAGAACGTCTTGCTCGAGAAGAAGCTTGGAAACGCCAAGAAATGTCTCGGTTAGCTCGAGAGCACGAGATCATGTCTCAAGAACGAGCGGCTTCTGCTTCTCGTGACGCCTCAATCATCTCACTGATCCAGAAAATCACTGGCCACACCATTCAGTTACCTCCTTCTATATCATCACAACCGTCTCCGCCCCCGTATCAACCGCCACCTGCTGCTAAGCGTCCTTCATCACAAGCTGTAGAACCACCTCATTTACAACTAATAATGGCGATTCCACAGCAACAAGTTCTTCCTCCTCCTCATCAACCACAACAACAACAACAAGAGATGATCATGAGCTCGGATCAATCGGTCCCGCCATCATCGAGATGGCCAAAGGAGGAGATTCTTGCGCTTATAAACCTGAGAAGCGGGATGGAACCAAGGTACCAAGATAATGTCCCAAAAGGACTTTTATGGGAAGAGATATCAACCTCAATGAAGAGAATGGGATACAACAGAAACGCAAAGAGATGCAAAGAGAAATGGGAAAACATAAACAAATACTACAAGAAAGTTAAAGAAAGCAACAAGAAACGTCCTCAAGATGCTAAGACATGTCCTTATTATCACCGCCTTGATCTTCTTTACAGCAACAAAGTACTTGGTAGTGGTGGCGGTTCTAGCACTTCTGGTCTACCTCAAGACCAAATACCAACAGTACAAAAGCAGAGCCCGGTCTCTGCGATGAAGCAGCTACAAGAAGGGGATGCTAACGTCCATAAAACTCACGGTTCAGCTTCAAGTGAGGAAGAAGAACCAATAGAGGAAAGTCCACAAGGAGCGGAGAAGGTACAAACTTTGTTATTCATTTCAAAATGTGAATTGGTTTTTTCTTAATAACTAAAATCTTGATTTGTTGGAATTGAAGCCAGAAGACCTTGTGATGAGAGAGCTGATGCAACAACAGCAAGGAGAAGATTCAATGATAGGTGAGTATGAAAAGGTTGAGGGATCCCACAATTATAATAACATGGAAGTAGAGGAAGAAGAGATGGATGAAGAACTAGACGAGGATGAGAAATCCGTGGCTTATGAGATTGCATTTCAGAGCCCTGAAAAAAGAGGAGGTAATGGTCACACAGAGTCACCTTTCTTGACAATGGTTCAGTAAATCAGAATCACTGCTTTTCAAATCGTCTTCGTACCAAGAAAATGTACTTATGTGTGCATAGTTTCTAAACAACCCCAAAGAAACCTTAAAAAAAACACACACACACACACACATATCTGACACAAGAAACTAAAAATCAAGGTCTGATCAAGACCTTAATTTTTCAGTGAATACAATTTTTTCTTTCACATTCTTTCCCTTGTTCCTTTTCTTTCTCGGTCTCTTATTTGTTTCCCTATTTGTTTTTTCTCCAGCACACACCCCCCACCCACATGAACAAAAACTCTAGCTAAAGGTCCTCTAATTTATTTGGAGTTGTAATTTATCAGCAAGTCTCACACTTCTTTTTTCTACAACATTTGTTGATTGGTTAATTGGGGGAAATAAAAGAGTCTTTTTCTCCTTGAGGTAAACTTAAGAAACGAGAGATACTGTAAATCTTTATTTCACTATGAAGTTTTCAAGAACTTTACTTTATTATTTCTGCTGCTTCTGCTTCTGCTTCGAACTGATAAATGAGAAATGTTGGCTTATTCATGTTCACTTTGCTTCTGTTATTTTTTTTAACTGAGAGAAGACTCACTCAAAACCATAGTTTGAGAATTGAGAGAGAGAGAGAAGAAAAGAAAGAATCTGTGTTTTATGTTTTATCCTTTTTTGCGGCGCCCACAAAGACACAATCCGATAAGCCATTATTCATTTGTGTCACGATCAGTTAAATAGAGTCACTCAAAGTTTTGTTCGTTTGTTTCAACTTTCTTCTTTTAATTTATTTTCCTTATAATCAAAAGCATGTGCAGCTTTTGTACTTACAACGACAAGACTCGTCCCACTTTCATTGTTCATCTCCTGTCTTGTTTTATTTTTATTCCTAATACCTTCAAAACCTGTTTTAGAATATTATTACATTTACTGCAAAACTACTCGTCTATAGGAAAGATATCACACAAAATATATATAAGCTGGTTATTAGAACGGAGAGAATATACAAACATGGATTGAGACAGCATGATCAGACGAAAAAAGATTTTTTAAAAAGAAGAAGAAAGAAAAGATTCTGTATCTTTTTGATAGAGAGAGTAATAATGGAGGAAATGGGTACAGGTAAGAAAGAGTATGTACCACTTTCATTGCCAACTTGCTTTCACCTCTTTGTGTCCAACACAGCTGCCCCAACGTGCAATCATTTTATATAAATGTATGTATCTAATTATACATATATTACAATGTAATGTTTGTGTATAAAATACCCAGCGAGTCTGTCCTACCCATGTGCATTTGTTGTTTTCTTTATTCACTACACTGTATATCCTCTTTTGTTAATTACGTATGTTTAGGGTAATACGGAACAACTCAACATGTAATCAACAATGTCACATGTGGATGCCACCATAAACTCAAAAGTTTAAGATCTGTTTTTAAGTCATGCCCTCACATGTAGTTCGCTTTTTGATTAGGCTTTCCTTCTCTTTTCTTGCCTACAAACTGTTCTCTTTGTTTTGTATCTTTTTCTTGTGATGAAGAGTCTAATTATATCTCCAGCCTGTCCTGATCGGTAACTTAAGGGGTGTACTAGTTGAGCATTAAAATGAGCTTTTAGATGAATCAAGAGTTACCATGATTACGAGTTCGGGAACCGTTGACGGAAAGAACACTGAGAAGGAGGGAGGGGGTCAAAAGGAATTAAAAAACTCGGGATTTAAACAAAACTAGGTGGTTTTCGCAATTTCGCGGAAATAAATATATATGCTTATCATTTTTAATTAAAAAATTTTTTTTTTCGTTTTTTTATGTATTTTTACCAAAGTAAATTTAATATATTTATCAATTTTAAAATGTTTTAGTACTTCTAAAAATATATAATATGACTAATTTAAATACTTTATTTTGTTTTCAAATGCAAACTATTGTAAAGTTAATAACTGTAATTTTTAATTCAACTTGATTAAGTTTATGTGTGATAAAATAATATTTTTTTTTGGTTTTTATATGTTTATTTGTCAAACGTTAAGAAGAAATAGATTTTGGTTTGCAATAAAACATAATAAAAGCAGTGAGATTTTAATTATGTTTCATTTTTAATTTTTGCTCTTTTATTATTTATTTTTCATTGATACAAATATAACACTCATGTCAAATGACTTGTTATCAAACAACTGTTATATATGTTCAAAAATAAAAATATCCCAATCATTATGTATACATAAATACACATATATACATTTGTTTCTAAATATCTAAATTTTGGTGCAAACATCTCAATCATTCTCGCAAGAAAATTACAGTAAACTTTTTATATAGTTTAGAAATACATAACTGATAAAAATAAATTGATGAAACATATACTCTTTCCATAATTTTTTTTATATTTGTTTTCATAAATATTTATTTGTAATACTATTTGGGCTATTTGGAAATTGATATCATTTATTTCTACAATCACTATTTTCAAATATGACTACAATAAAATTAAAATTAAAAAACATTAACAATCAAATTATAACATTTTTTAAGATGTATGAGTGACATATAATTAAAAATCACTTAAATGACTTCTCTTTAAGTTTTAACTAGTCTTTGATCCGCGCGCCCACTCGAGTGTTATTTTTATGAAGGTCAAATATTTTAAGCAATTTGTTTGACATAACTATATATATGATTGAAACTTAATATTCAATATCTGTTATCAGATCCGGAATCCTATACATTTCGAAAAATGGATATTAGGGATCATGATAGTGATTTTACAGATTCGACTGATCCATGTACAAATTCAGATAGTAAAATTTTAGGTCTGGATATTCGGATCCGGATATTAAATATTTAAAATTTAATTATAGTTATCTATGCATATTATATATATTTTATATAAAATAACTAAAATTTTAATTTTATTAAATTTTAATGATTTTTATTTTTTTAATAATAATTTTAAATAAACTAAATAGATGGTTAATAGTTAGTTTTTGATTTATTTTAATTAAAAAACAGATTCGAATATCCGCGTGTATTCGAATTTTAATCCGCATATCCTAACCAAAAATATTTGGATCCATATAAAAATTTTACGAATCCGACCAACGCATATCCGAATCCGTATATCCTAAAATATCCTGGATATTCGATTCGTCGTAGAACTAACTGTGTATATGTATTATATGGTGATTAAAATTTTTAAATTTATAAATTACATAAGTTATTCTTATAAGATATATATCATACAAATGAATAATACATTGTATTTGTTTGTATATATAACCATTTATAATAAATATTAATATGTATTTTAGTCATTAAATTGTTATATAAAGTTACATGATTTTGTTATTTTAAATCAATAAGTTCAGATTATAATAAAAAATTAGTAACATTATTATATTTTTTATAGTTTAAATATAGTTGGATAGCTTATATGAATATGAATAAAAAATAAAACTAATTTAATCCTATATATATGTATAATTGTGCTTTTATTATAAAAATTTGGAAAACACATATACACTTTTTTATGAAATCTTCAATTATAATGACAAAGGTTGTTAATAAGTTTAGCTGAGATTTATTTTTTTTCTTGTTAAGAATTAATGTTTAGATGTTTGGATACAGAAATAATATCACTGGCATTCCTTGTAAATATTAGGTAAAGCAATGGTTATTTCCTATTTGTACTTCGGTTTTAATAGATTAGATCTATAGTAGAATTATCTTAAGACATCATATATTAGTGGCATACAAGCAAAAATTACTTAAATGACTTCTCTTTTAATATATAGTGGGGTTTGAGATTAAATAATTTTATTACATAAAATAATATGTTTCTTTTTGTATAAAGTTTGTTAGATCAACAATTATCATACATTTCAAAGTTTTATTACATCATAAAAATACATATAATTATTTTGTAAATAATTTTCTTTTACATTCAATTTACATTATAGTTTTTCATCAACCCATCAATTTTAGAACTTATCATTTTTTATCTTCCTTACTCAATTTGTATTCATATTTTATAAACACATAAAAATCAATTCAAAATATAATAATACGTGAAACACATATATTTCTTCAAACAAATAAAAATTAAGTAAAATTTAAAATAACCAAAAATAAAAAAACAAGTTTTATTCTCCACTCCTGTTTTTATTTATATCTTATTTTTTTTATTAACAAAATAAGAATGCCAATTTATTATAATCAAAACTATATGAAATATTTGAATAGAGTTAATACTCAATTAATCCACAAATTTTTCTGTCAAAGTACCAAATAATATAATGTTTCCACTTTTTCAATTTTATATTATAATAAATTTTTCATTAGTTAATGTTATTTTAAATAACTTACCATATAATTTTATCATAATCGAAGCTATAATAGTTATATTAATAGAGTACTAACTCTAGTCTCGTATCAATATAATGTTCTATTTTTGTCAGTTTTTATTATGATAAACTTTTGGATTTTTTTCAAAACCAACCTACAATTACAAGTCAACCCCAAAATCAATATTTTTCTGTCATTACTGTTCACCCTTGAAAGTTTCAAACCCTCTTTATATTTTTGAATTATTTACAAAATTGTCATTATTAATTAATTATTTAAATATTTCAAAAATGAAGAAAAAACTATTACACCCTAAACTTTTTTTTCCTATTTACAACAATGCCACTATCATCAATTTTTTAACAACCATGAACCACAAATTTTGAGCTCTTAAAAGCTCATGAACTCAATTTGTAACCACGTTTTTCACTTTCTAAATCCACAAATCTTCATTTTCTCTCATTTCCTCCCCATTTTCATCTAAAAAACTCTCGTAACTTTCATTTTTATAAGCTAAACTTTCACATTTTCGAGTTTATTCAGTTGTGAGTCGACATAATTGGTTCTTTTTCTCATATTTGGAGCTTGGACGGTGGTAAATAGTAGAAACGAGCTTTACACCAGAAAAGGTAATTATTTACATGGTTTTCGTCGTTTTTCAGATTTGTGTCGCGATAGTAGACTGTTTTGTATGTCTACGCATATGTTTAGACTTAGGGTGCGGTCTACTTTTCAACACATAAGTTACTTTTGCAATTGACCAAAATATTTTTTTTGTAAAAAAGACTTCCCTAGAATTCTGCATCTTAACCATTGAAAACCAAAAAAAAGTAAGTAGACTTACTAAGAAGTCTACGTAAATGAGGTTAGTTTTTACATTTGACTAAACTTGGGCAACTTTTGACTTTTCATAATAGATTTCATCAGAAGTTTACATTATGTAGACTGTTCTAGAAATCTACAAAAGGTCAGTTTTGCATTTGACCAAAACTTTAACTGCGTTGAATAGGTTAATTTTGTATTTCACTAAACTGTTATGACGTTGACCAAAACAAAAAAAAAAACTGTAGACTTCATATTTAGTCTAGTAATCTGAGAAAATAACGTAGACTGCATACGAAGTCTACTATTTTATTTTGGTCATATGCAAAGCTAACCTATCGGATTTGGGAGTAGACTTCATGTGAAGTTTACGCATTTGTATACGTGCATCTCAATCTATTTGTAGAAAGTCAAATTTGGTCAATTGCAAAAACTAACATGTTCTAAACTTGAAAAATGTAGACTATAAATGAAGTCTACTTTTGAATGTTAAATCTTGGTTGAATTCTGGTCAATTGCAAAAACTAAATTTTTTAAAATGTATACTGAAAAGAAAGTCTACACGTATAAAAATGCAACTTTTTTAAATATAAAATAATAACCCATGGATTTTTCAATTGCAAAAACTAACCCAAATTGTAGACCTACATGACAATCTACACACGTAACTGAAAAGAAAGTCTATTATTATGTAGAGTGAGTATGAAGTCTACATAGAAAAATCAATAAAATGAGTTTTTGTATTATTCATAATAATTTTTCAAAAGTTTATAATTTTACAGTGTGTGGTAGTTAATCTAATGGTCTTGTACTATTTTCAAAAGATAATCTTTTAAAATTTTGAAACTATCAACTTTTTGGTTCGACTATGTAGTTAGCTAATAACTGTAGACTTCTTTGTAAGTCTACTTTTATACTATTATCAAACAAGAAGTTTTTGTTCGCTAATTTTGTAAATTATATTATTTTTGCAGAGAATGATTCAATTACCTGTTGTATACAGAGAATGGGTGGTGAAAGCACATCACCTACCAATGAAGATTTGGAAGCTCCCAGTGAGGACAAAGAACCTTTGAACATACATAAATGCCTTCCTCCACCTGTCAAGCGTGGTCCGGGTAGGCAAAATAAGTCAAGGTGACAGTCTTGGCTAGAAATTTACAAGATGAGGGGAAACAAACCGCAAAAGCTGGACAAGGATTATAGTTGCTCTCAGTGCAAACAACCGGGCCACAATCGTCTAAATTGTCCACGTTAAACCTTTGTTAGTGTTATGTGTGAACTTATGATTTGTCTTATTTATTTTGATGTTTGTCAAATGTCTTGTGTGTTGAATTATTCAGTTGTCTCATTGCTGTCGAGTTGTCTTATGTGTTAAACTTATGTTGAATTTGTGGGTCTTTAGTCAGTGTTGAATTTTTGAGTTGTATTGTTGTTTTGGATGTTGTCTTATGTGATCAATGTTGAATTTGTAGGTCGTAGTTATGTTTATTACACGTCTGGTTTCTATCGTGCAAACTTACGTTTTATACCTTTTTTACTGCTGACTTCTTTAGTAGTGTACTGCAAATGCAAGCTAATACATAAGTCTCTGTATTATTCGTTGATAATGTGTTAAAAATCTCAAAATTAATACTAATACTGAATTCTTTGATAGAAAGGAAGATGCATGATAATCTAGCACCAGACTTCTATAGAAATCTTTAGTAAAAGAAGACTAATACTTAAATGACCTTTTTGCAAAAGTAACTCAAAACTTGGAGTCAAACAGAAAACTAACCTTTTTTGTTT